>VZUI01024624.1:0-41941 GCA_013401135.1 Cettia cetti | reverse complement strand
ATATACATATACATATACATATACATATACATATACATATACATATACATATACATATACATATACATATACATATATTTGGGGTGAGGTTCAGTAATTATTCCTTATAAGTGGCTCCAGAACTACTGTGTGTCTGTCTCTTGAGCACAATGAAGCAGCAGAAGACACAGACAGCAGTCAGGGTGGCTCTGAGCCAGGTGCCCCATGGCTGTGCCAGCAGTGTCAGTGTTTGACCTGAGCAAGGCTTTGGCTGTTGAGCAGCACAGCTGCTGCTGCAGGGCTGGGAGATGGGGGCTGCCCACAGCCTCTCCCCACTCAGCTGGGAGTGGGTGCTGGGAGGGCCAGGGAGCCTTGGGGAACCACTGTGAGCATTCCAGTGAACGGGCTGGAGGAGGCAAGGGTGGCTGCACAGGCTTTGGACAGGAGCCCTGGCTGTGGCACAGTGCTGCTGCTTCTCTTTTTCTCCCGGCCTTGCCTTGTCCTCCCATGCCAGCACTGGAGGCAGGGGATGAGTGACCAGAGAGTCACGGGCAGCCAGACCCATGGCATCTGCCCTGTGTGGCTCCCATGCTCTGTCACTGCTGGCTTTCCTGAGGTGGTGATGATGGCAGGGGGCATTTGCTCCATAAAACACCTTGTGGATTTGACTGTTACACAGACTTTTAAAGTTGCTAGCATTTCATTTACCAGGGACTAATAAAAAAACCCTTGTTGTAGTCAAGTAAAAACACATTTAATTCAGTACTTCTCTTGCAGTCTCAGTCTCACCGTACCTCTAATTTTAACTGTAGGCTGAATCATTTTCATCCTACTGCTTTAAAAACAGGCTTGTTCTCCTATGTTTGGGAAGTACAGTGCTTTTTCTTTCTCTTAGTCAGATCTGTCCTGCCAAGCTTCTATCATTTGGTGCTTTTGGATGTAAAAATAACATACAGCCAAGGATGATTTGCAGAGTTAGTTTTATTACTGTAAGCAAAACTGAAACATAAAAGATGCCAGCATATATTATGCAGATTGATTTATAAAAATAATTTAAATGGGAAGTAATAGTCCCAGTTAAATATTTAACCTTGTTCTGACATAATTCCTCAGGGCAGAGTTCGCATTGTGCATGCAGTACAGTCATTCCACAGTACTTCTCTCTGGGTTTTTTTTTCTTTGTGGCTTGCTCGTTCCTCATCTTCCAAACCTGCTGAAGCTGCAGTGGTTAATGTTTGTGTAATTAAAGCACTATCTTATTCCCTGTTCTTAAAGCTACCTGGTTTGTTTTCCACAAGTCCAAATACTCCCATTTGAGATAGACTCTTGGCATGACAAATGCAGGTAGAATAGTTGTAGCCTGGCAGTGCTATAAACCATGGAGACAGCTGTGAGGTGAAGCCCTGAAGCAGATGGGGCTATTCCAAACACTGCATCTGCAACACCCTTGTACATGTGGGGAGAGAGAGCAGGAACAAGAGAAACACCGCGGTGTGTGTGTGTGATTGTGGCGCATTGGAAACATTGCTCCCCTGTGTCCAGGGCTTAGGATGAGCATGGCAAGACTAGAAAAACAATGAAAGTGGCAGGAATCCAAGATTGAGCAAACTTGGTCTGTTTATGTACAAGATCTGGTTTTGAATCTGGGTTGATCTAATTTTGCATTTAGAGTTTGGCTTCTTCACATGAATTTGATTTGTAAAGCAGTGACTGATACTTATTTTTACTTTGAGTTAATTTGCATCTGCATCTCAGCAACAACTTGGGTCTTTGGACAGCACAGGAGACACTATACTGAACACTTCTGTAACAGAAGTGTATGGAAATGCATTACACTAATTGATGTAGAGTTGTTTCACCTCTCAGTATGGAGAAAGTCCCAGTGTTGCCATTCCACCTGGAAGCAGAGCCATCCTGCCCTGCCACGAAAGCCATCCTGCCCTGCCATGGGGGCCATGCTGACAGAGAGAGGGCCTTGGAAGCAGTGAGGGGAGCTGCTGTGCACTGGGATCTTCCCCCAGGCTGGCACATGTTCCGCTTGCTAAGGTTACATGTGGCCCATAACATCTTTCCTTGTGAAGCTTTGCTTTATTTCCGCTATCAAAAAGGCAGAACAGATCTCTGCTCACTCTCAAGTGTGAGTCAAGTGTGAGTCAGTTTGCCCAACCCCAAACCTCCAGGCTGGTTCTGGAGAGCCTTGGCAATAGTCCCTGCTTATGGAGACAGGCCAGCTGTTGTCAGCCGTGTGACTGGGAAACAACTGATGTTTTACATAAGAAAGGATAACTTGGTTTTAGTTGGCTTTATCTATTTTCTCCCTTTGAGTAGTTTCAACCCCAGTTTATCTGTCTGCTAGGTCAAGGTAAAGCACCTTTCAGTCAGCTGTTTGCCCTGATCAACCTGACATCAGCAGGGCAGTGATCTGTGGTGATTATTTGTGCTTCCAGAGGCTGTGGGATCTCTCCAAACATCAGCCCTGTGGGACAGAGCACTGGGCAAACACAAAGCAGGCATGTGGGCAAGAGGAGGTGTCTGCGCATGGTGGTTTGTTCACTGACTGAGTGCAAGGCTGTGCTGATCAGACTTGTCCTGCAGCAGCTGCATCATCTGGTTGTGCCTTTCTGTCATCAACAAGGAGGTGTTGGCCACAGAAACAGGCTGTGCTTCATTGCCAGCTCTCTAAAAGCTGCCATCTGAAAAGCTAGTTTTGTATTTGTAGCCATAGGCTTCTCTGCTGTTAAACAAAAAAAGAGTGTACAAGTCTACCCCCACCCAACTAGGTGGACACAAGTGTCCGTGTTCATTTGTCTGCTGCCCTGTTGCATCCCGTGTTGTCCACAGAGCATTTCCAGCTCTTGCAAATGTAAGTGATGGAGCACAGAGCAGCATTGACTAATGTCACCTGTCAGGTGCTTCTGAAGGACAAGGTGGGGCTCAGTGTTTGGAATATACTTTAAAGGATATCTTCGTCCGAATTCCTCCATGGCTTCAGCAGAACAGTAGAAACCGTCTTAGTAGAAGCATCTCTTCCTATATTGAGGATAAATTTATTAAGAAAATTGTGAACTAAAACGAAGGAACGTTTAAAACTACTGAAAAACAAACAAAGATGGATTCAGTGAATAGTGGATGTCAGAGCAGGGCTTCAAATAGGTGGCCCCTTTGTGCACCACCTCCGTCTGGATGAGCTACACAGTTTATTCAAATTGAGTTAATCGTGTAACTGATTTGTCTGAGAGGTTGTCCAATAACAAGGTGTTTGGTGACTGATCAAGGTGTGAGATTAGAAGATCTGTGGCTGTTAAGGGGCAGAGGGGAGAGTGAGTCACTGACACGTGCTCGAGTGGGATTAAGGTGGTAAATGGAGAGCAAACGCAAGTGATTATTGGCGTTCAAAAGCAGCTAATCTCTTCACTTGGAAAGTGCCAGTTTGCATCCTTGCCTTCTGAAGGGGTTTATTCTCCTCTCTGTAAAATGGTTATGACAGTCCCTGCTCAGCAGCCCTGCTATGCCATGTGTTAGCAGTCATGGCTACTGTCACTGTTTGAAGTGACTCGTCGCTGTTGCTTTCCTTGGAATTGCAATATTTCTGCTCAGCAAAGGTACAGCTAACCTAGAAGTAAAGGGGTGAAAACAACAAGAATGAGATTATGTGGTGCAGAGGAAGAGGTGGCAGCTCATTCCAGTAAAGCATGCAGTGGCACGTTGAGGTGGAGCTGTGAATCCAGGCTGCAGGATGCAATCTAGGATCTGCCTGGGCTTTGAAACTGTATGTGGCAATCGGACAGCAGTCGTGTTCTCTGCTGCTGTGGCTGGCAGTATTTGGAAAAACAGCTTTGACACAGAGGTAACTGATGACAATGGGCTTGTGAATGTAGATACAAAACAACCACCGCCAGCCCCAGAACACAGCAGGTGGTGACTGGTTTCTCCTCCGTGGAAACTCCCATTTATTGCAGTGGAGGCTGAGGCCTGTGTTCCAGGCAGAGCAGTCTTAGAGACCCATAGAATTGTTTAGGTTGGATTAAATAGGCAGTTTCCAGGTGTGATCTGTGGTGTGTTATGATCCTGAAGTATGGACGTGGGGATAAGATGTGCAAACTGGAGCCTTCTGTAACAGAGGAATGAAATCCTGCTGTGGTGCAGCAGCAGAGCTGATGTCTTCCTGAAGTCAGCCAGAGCTGGATCTTGGCTTCGAAGCAATCTTGTGAAGCTGTACAGAAACTGAGAGGGAGGGTGGCTGTAGGTGCCTGTTGGGAGGTTGGGAGGAAGTGGGACTGGCCCTTGCAGCAGCCCCTGTGCTCTGTCAGCAGAGCCAAGGAGCCCTTGGCCGCAGTTACCTGCTGAGCGCGGACCAAGGGCCCGGTGGGCTGCCAACATCCCCTGGTGCCTCCTCGCAGGGGCTGTTGCATGCCCGTGGCAGAGCTGATTGCAGGCGATACGGGGTGTGCCGGGTGAATGCCTTGCCGTCTGGGACGGCTGAGATGGTTTCAGTGAAATTCCCGGGGGCTCGGCAGCCTGGCTGCCACCCCGCCGTGCCCTGGGCTGGCTGCGGGGCCGTGGCAGGGATTGTCAGCAGCCCTTGCTCCCGGGCCGCTGCCCAGGCTGAGCTCACGCAGTTGTGAGTGGGGATTTCTCTTGCACTGGTGGGCGGTATCCTGTGCTGTTACCAGGTGGAGCTGCAGTAAAACATCGCTGGTGCACATCGCATGTACTGCGACAGGGGCTGTCTTTAACTGTGGGAGTGTTCTGTACGCCAGCTCCAGACCAAACAGGGCTCAGCCTCCTCCTCCTCCCCTCATGCAGGGATGTTGGGAGGATGAATCTCATGAGGTATAGCAACATCCAGACATCTCACAGGCGTTCGATTGCAGTAATATCTGCCTCATTCAATGCCCAGAGGGATAAAATAACCGAGGGGATGTTGCTCCCGTTCTTAAAACTTTGTCTTCTATTACATGGGTTAGAGCCTTTGTTCCAAACACAGTCCAGGCTGCCTTTGAAATCAGCAATGTGGCTGCATCCTCATGCTCTGCTTCATTTCCTTTGTTTTTCATAGAGTCCCGTTCTGTTCCTCCCTTGCCGAAAGCCAGCTCCTCGGGGGCGTTTGCGGCACTGCGGTCTGACAGCGGCGGGGAAGCGCAGCCGTGCAGGGATTAAGTCACTCTCACAAGGTCACGCGGTGAATCGCGGGTGCTGCCAAGAATAGCACCCCGAGCCTCTTGGCTCTCTGAAGGCCACCCTCAACACTCCAGCCTCCTTTCCTTGGTGAGCATGATCTGATTCATAATGCAGCAGCTCTGCTGTGAGGCTGGCTACCTCTGTGATCCTGCTGCGGCTACAGAGGAAAGCAGCCAGACTCAGGCAGCGACAGAGATTGCACATGCCTACAGCAAAAAGTCTAAACCCCAGAAATGGTATTTAGCAGCTTATCTTATCTACAGATAAGCTCATAAAATGTACTGAGTGGTTAAAAATAGGTTTTAAAGTTCTTGGCAAACATCTCGGCTTTTTTATTCTGGTTTTTGGTGGGGTTTTTTTTTTATGCAGTACAAAAATACCATTTCAATTATTCTTCTTATTGGCTTTTTCTGGTCTTTTTGGAAAAGGACCAAATTATTGATGGGTGTTTTCAGCTTTTAATTGTGCCTCAAGTGCTAAACTTATTTCTGCTATTTGTTTGCAGTATGTTTAGGCTATGTTTAGGCAAATGCAAATGCAAGTGGTTATTCAGTGCCTTTGGCACACTGAACAGAATGTACTGAACTCCTGGGGCTTGGTACAAAGCCTCAGCCTCCAGCACTAACAAAGCCTGTGCAGGCAGCAACTAAAATAGGAGAACTACCTAGGCTTGACAGAGGGGGTTCAGAAGATCTAGGAAGACCATGAATCATGCGCCTAGCTTTTGTCCTATGGACTGGGTAAACTAAATAAAGACATTTTTGCCCATGCACCCAGCCTGTGGTGCTGGGGCCTGTGGAGCCTCTGCAATGTGTAGTTCAGCAGCAAGGTTCCTCTGGATGTACTGAGAGTCAGTGTGCTCCTGAAGCATAATGGAGGCTTTCCTTGGCCAAACGCCACAGTGCTGGAAGGGAAGCAGCATGGTGCCGCTGCCTGCTGCGTGGCCATTGGCAGCAGCTTGGGATTTTTACAGTTGTTTGCCTGTTACCCAATCTATTTCAAGCTGTGATGGAATAAGGATGGCATTTGATCACAGTACTGCGCACAACTGCTTGGCTGTTATAACGCGTGTTTGAAATGGGAGGTTTCTCTATGTGTGCTTTTGTCTTCAAACAACTTCAGACTCATAGGTTTAGGCTTGGTGCTCTCTGCTGGCCTGTGCTGTGGCCTAATGAGAGAACTCACGACTCTCCAGAAGGTGCTGGGTTACTGAGGTGAAAAGCCCTCGCAGGACAACAGGGTAGTGATGACTGTGGGGCACATAGAACAGAGCCTCCATCCTGGATCTAGGTCTCATGGTGGAAATTGCGGATATCTTTGGAACTCTGTCCTTTTAATTGGGCTTTATTTATCATCTCTGCAGGTGTGTCTGTGTTTGCTGGTCTTGGGTTTATCGAGCAGGTGGCATACTCTGTAAAGACTTTAATATCTGGTGCTACAGGATAAATCTCTCCCATCATGGCAATGATCAGCTACTAATGCTGGGTCTGTCACTGCTTTTCTGTGTTCATGAGCCTCTAACAGTGGAATGAGTGGCCTCCATCTACCACGCAACATACACCTAAAATTGGTACCCCAAGTTTGAGACTTCTGCAAGCAGCCTATCATGCAAGCTTGGCCCCACACTTTTCAGTGGATTAGGTACATTTATGATTATAGTGAAGTTTAGTCTCATGTCACTTGTTTCAGTGCTGTGGGGAGTGAGGCGGCAGGCTTGCTGCTTCCTGCAAGTGAGTGCAGCCAGGAGATGGATGTTTGCCATCTGGGAGGAAAACCAGGACTGGCATAGCAGGTAGTCAGTCATGAGAAAAGGTAAAAAAAGCACTTAGTGGAGAGAGGGATGAAGTGCAGAGAGGCAGGGATCAGTGACAGATGTCTTTTGTCTCCTTACATCGTAACCTGAGAAACTGTGGAAAGCAAATGACCAAAGCTGCCACTTTAGGCTGGTTTTGGGTGAAAAGGAAAACAATGGGACATCCCTCCTTTATTCTGAGTGGTTTTGAAGGCCTATGTAGATAACTGATAGCCATAAAAAAAGCATGCATTGGTTGTCATTTGAAATTGGATTTCTGCCCATACATTATTTTGCTTTCATGTTATGATGGCCAAGTTTTCATAAAAGTCTTTCAATTTTATTTTTCCAAGCTGCACATACAAATACCAGATTTGGGACAACTGTGTACCTCATTCATGCACGCAAATATCTGATACCTGTGTCACCCCAGGTCTGGAGCCCTCTCTCAGCCTTGAAAGCTAGAGCCCAGGGGCTGCTGAGCCATCGTGCAGGCTGGTGCTGCATGCGTGAGAGACGATCACCTTCTGCATGAAGTGAAACTGCAGCTGATGAAACCTCCACCTCTGTTTAATGTAGGTTAGAAGGAAATCTGGAATGGCTGGTATGTTAGAATGAACTACAGTTTGTGCTGTTGGGGCCCCAGGGATGGCTGGTTACTGCAACTGCTATTTCCCCAGAAAACCTTCACTTGAAGTAAAGAGGTGAATTGTAGCAATTTGGCCCAATGCAAGTACACAATGCCTCAAAATCTAACTGTGCAGTCACTAAAGAAAAGGCTGATTGAGTCAGCTTTTAGTGAAGAGTATACAAAGAATTTGATCCTTAAAAAATCTAGCTAATTCACTGTCTAATTTTAGAGTACAGCTCCTCTACTACAGATACTATCTGAGAGACAGCTCAGAACCATGGAAGCCAAGGCTAACATCCTGTCTTGTCCTGGTTTTACTAAATCAGATTTGAGGCCAGTAAGATCCAATGAGTCTTATTCTTACATGTACTCCATTGCTGTGTCCTTTCTGTTATTTCAGGGTTATGAACCTTTCTGCAGCAAGATTTGAGGTACCCAGATTCCAGCTTAGATCAAAGTCCCTAGGATTCACTTGTGATTTCCGGTAAGGCTTCTTTATGGTATTCCTGATTAACATTTTGAAGTCATAATGTTTTATTGTGTCTAAAATGCCATAGGAATTTTTTGCTAAACTTTCAAAAACTTGTTACATTTCAGCGCCTTTTGCTTGTGATTTCCAAAACAACCTGTGTCCTGTAAAAGCAATTCTTCATAAAGCTTTGGATGTGTTTTCCAGCACTCCCTGGGGGTGTCCCCAATCCAAGCTCTGCTTTGGTGTGAATGCATGAGAAGCTGAGAGACTGATTGCTTTCTGCAGCTCACCTCCATTTTTCCTCTTATGTTAAGGGCCATAAAGCAGAAAAGTAATTGAAAAATGGGAGCTGAAGACAGTGCTGTGTGTGTACTTGTGAGAGCTGGTTGCCCTTCTTCTTCCTTGCATCTTTACTCACTTGCTATGTATTTAGATTGAAAATGGAGGATTTTTGTCTGGCTGAGGCAGGCTGGCTGACAGCTGGTGGTCACCACTGCCCCAAGGGCTCCTGGCCCTGGACTTATCCTGTGGTCCTTGCAGCAGCTGGCTCTGGATGACCAGCTTGCTTTTCTTAGAAGGCTGATACATCCATGGGCTGTGACATGATAACTGAGCAGCTGAATGCTTTGGAGCCTGCAAAGCACAATAGAGGGTTGAGTTTTGTTGCATTTTGAGCCTGTTGAAGGCAAAAGTATCACTCTGGCATTCTTTGTTCATGTGGTCCCAACATGGAGTATGGCGAGTTGCACAGCATGATGGGAGCAGACAATGTTTGTGCTGATAACAGAGGCTGAAATGTTTCCTGTCATGGAAAAGATGAACAAGCCAGTTCCACATCAGCTTTCTTTTCTGAGACTTGTGAGTACTGCCAGTGTTGCTGCTATTTCAACTCATGAGCTGCTGCCCTGTGTGGTGTTAACACCATTGCTATACATGGTCCAGTGTCACCTTCCCAGAAATGGATGAAGGGAGTAAGAGTGCATGAGCCTCCCAGTGCCCCCTCCTGCCTCTGCCCTTCACATTTTGCTGTGTTGTCAACTGCTTGAGATATAGCAGGGGCAGGAGACCAGGGTGGCAGCAGGAGAGGAGGGCATAAAGGGACCAAAGAGAGAGGAAACGCACGAGCCACAGGTAGAAAAGGCCAGGATGCCATCCTTGCTGCCAAAAAATCTTTATTTTGGCACACCCTGTGCTGAGAAGAGCATGTCCAGAGGTGTTCCCTGTTAAGTCTGGCCACAGTAATCTATAGCTTGAGCAAGGAAAAAGCCATCCCTTCCTCCTGATGGGTGGAAGAACCTGGCCAGTCCTGAAGATATCCATCCCAGGTGTGTCCCCTGTAGTCTGTGCCGCAGGAGTCACACTCCTGCTCTGGCAAGCTCAAAGGAACCTTCTCAAAAGGCCAACAACAAGCTCACCTGATGCAGCTCTGGGCGTTTGGAAGCTTATGTTCCCAATCAGACATGATGTAAAAGCCTTTTTCTACAGGCAGATGATGCAGTCCCAATAAATGAAGTCTCTGAAGGGATGAAATTCTTAGCTGAATTTTACTGCTGGAGGCCTTGCACACGTGGAAGACAGCAGCTATATTTGCTGGGAAAACTAATAGGTGCAGGACCATCTCTCTGACCAGGAAGCACTGAAACATTAAATAGAAGAACCTGCAGCTTCTCTTTGAGGTTTTATTTTCTTGCTACAATTGCAGGCAAAGAGGACTAGATTTTTCTGGAGCATACACCTACAGTGGAGAGCCCTGTGTGCATCTGCCATTGCTATGCGCAATCAGTATGAGGGGTGACTGAACAGCAGCTTGTGTGGATGCACCAGGAGAATTTTATGCACAGATTTGGAGAACAAGATACTGATTGATCCTAAGACTTTTATTCACAGGTGTTCTGAAAGGGGCAGTTGAGACAGAAATGTACTTTGGTGAAGCTGAGACACTTGGGTCTCTTTTACTGTCAAAGAGGGAAGATGACCTAATTAACCATGCTGTAGTCATTGTCAACACTGATGGTACATCTCTTGAGCCAACAAATACCCCTTGCAGTGGATGTCATGAGTACAGAACCATACTGCCAAGAAACTTCTTGGAATTTCCTTTCCTTTTACTTTCTTGGGAGCAGGATCTTCTCCCAGCCACCCTTAGCCAGCATGAACTACTCTTCTACAGAATGGTGGATCCCTAAGAGGCATGGTTGCTCTGTTCCCACTTCGATTGCCCTGTGCTATCCAGCTGGTTCAGCAGTGATACAGATTTCTACAGCTTGGTACCTTGAAAGTCTCCTCAAGTAGGAGTCAGGTACTTCAAGAAGAGAAGCGGTGATTCAGTGCTAAACCTGCCCATTCTTTATATTCCCAAGCTTGTTCCTGTCTGTGTTTGGACACTCATGCATATCTCCTCTCCAGCATTTTATGTCCCTCTTCTCTTTAGTGCTTTATCTCCCTTCTGCTCTTTAGCTCTTGCTGTCTCTTGTCAGCTCTCTGTGCTACAGAGGGGAGGACACTGTTTCAGGGGAGTGCTGTGAATCAGCCTCAGCTGGCACGTCCAGGAGCACTGTGCACGTGGTGGTGGATGTTTCATGTGAGTGTGCTTGTCCTCCCACAGCTGTATCATACATCTATGTTCTTGCTCCTGGCTCCTGTAGCACATTCCGTGCACTGGTCTTCCCATCCCTGCCTGGGCTCTCTTCTGCAGGCAGCTGCTGTCGAGGAGCCTGTTTGCTGTCTGGCTGCATCCACTGTCCTGACTTTGTTTTCTCTGTCAGTTATTAAAGGGTGAATACCTTCTGCAAGCTCCATTCCCACCTGTCTGGAAACCGCTCTCTGTTCTTGGTTGTGAGTGGTATCTGCATGTTTGGTTCATCTTCCAGTTCCTGGCTCTGATTCTCCTCCCATTCCTAAGCAGCGTGGCTCTGCTGCCCACAAGAAAATTGTGCTGGGGCCAGGCTGGAGTGAGCCAGGAACAGTCATCCCCAGTGCTGTATACTCCTCACAGATACCTGGAGGAACCCGTGGAAGTGGCTGGTGCCCTGAATGTGCAAATGCAGGCATGTGACAAATGAACCAGCTGCCCATATCTTGTGAAGTGAATAAAGTGTACAGAGTGTACAGAGATGAGCAGGGTTCTCAGGGACCCTCCTGTGTGCATGTAGCTGCTCCACTTTGTCCCCTGTGCCACATTACTGCTTGTGGGCCTCTGCCCTTGGCCTGTGGTGAGAGAAGATGAGCAGCTGGCAGGAAGGTAGCAGGAATGTGCTACTTAAACATAGGTTGCTAATAGCTGTGTCCCCAGTCTCCAGATGGGTGGCTGCTCTGGGATGCCAGGCCCTCCCTCTCTGCTGTGGTAGACAATTCCATTATTAGCTTAGTGGCAGTTTTCCATATGCCAACACTTGTGATTGCAGGACTGTTTAATTTTCACTGCTCTGAAGTATTTTATTTGTCAGCTGTTAGTTTCTGCTTTGTAAAGATCAAATGCCAAAGTCCTTACCTAGATTTTTACTCAGTAAGGGCTGGGGCTTGATCCTGTATGAACAGACCACTATATCTAGTCAGGAACAGGGGCAGGATCAGAGGCAGCATAAGGTCTTGAATTCAGAAAGTTGCTCACTTCTAGGCTAATCAGTAGAAACTCCCTGTCTCCAGGAATGGGTGTCTAATCTCCCTTTTGGTAATTTCTGTTTGGAGAAATGAAAAATCAGTACTGCTAAAACCACTGCCCACTCACATTTTGCAGCTGGACTGTGCAGATGAGGCGTGTGGTTGTGAGTGCCCAGCTGAAAGTCCCCTCTCTAGTGTGGAGAGCTCTGCTGTGAGCAAATCATCCTGCAATTCACTGCTGGGGGCCTCTCTTTAATTATTGAGTGCCAGAATAGATGTATATTGAGTTACCTTGCTGGCAAATATAATCTCCAGCATCTCATATAACTCTGCAATATTCTCAGTTTTCCTACCTGCATAACATGGTCTTCCTCAAAGAATCTAAAACAAGAAAAAAATGTGGTTTTATATATTGCTTGTCAAACACTACATGTTTCCAGAGAACAACAGGTTGTACTCCAGCTTTGAGGGTAGCCCTCCCTGGCAGCATGGATTGCTCTTATTTACAGTCAAGCCTGCACTTGAATGTGAAGCAGAACGAAGCAAGATGTGCATGGTGCATTTTTAAACCAACTAACCAAAACAAAAAACCAACCTCCAAAAAATTTGAAAAAAAGAGAGAGCAGTCTAAGGCAGCACAGCTTTATGAGAGGAAGGCCCTGCTTATCAAACCTTATTTCCTTTTATGACAATCTAACCCACCTAGCTGATCAAGGGGAGCCACTTGATGTAATCTTTTGAGATTTCAGTAAAGCTTTCAACACTGTCTCTCCTAATATCCTTCTGAACAAACTGTCCATCTCACAGCTGGATAAACATGTCATGGGATGAGCAGCTGGCTCATGAGCCAGGTGCAAAGGGTGACATGAGACTGGCACCAGGCCCTGAGTGGAGTTTTGCAGGGTTCCACCCTTGGCCTTGTGCTCTTCAACATCTTCATAAATTACTTGGATGCAGGACTGGAAGGGATACTAAGCAAGTTTGCAGATGATACAAAACTGAGAGGAGTTGTTGACTGCCCTGAAGGCAGGGAGGCCCTGCAGAGAGACCTCAACAAGTTAGAGGACAGGACAATCACCAAACCTATGAAGTTCAACAAGGGCAAGTGCCAGATTCTGCACCTGGGATGGGGCAACCCTGTATCTATGGATGGACTGGGGAATGCGGGGCTGGAAAGCAGAGCTATGGAAAGGGTCCTGGGGTCCTTGTGGATGGAAAGTTGGATATGAGTCAGCAGTGCCCTGGCAGCCAGGAGGGCCAGCTATGTCTTCTGGGGGACATCAGGCACAGCATTGCCAGCTGGGAAAGGGAGGGGATTGTCCTGCTCTGCTCTGCACTGGGGGGGCCTTACCTTGAGTCCTGGGACCAGTCTTAGCCACCACAATATGAGAAAGGCATTAAGCTGTTAGAGAGTGTCCAAAGGAGGGCAATGAAGATGGTGAAGGGCCTTGAGGGGAAGCCAAATGAGGAGTGCCTGAGGGTTCAGCCTGGAGAAGAGGACACGGCCCATCACAGTCTACAGCTTTCTCATGAGGAGAGGAGAAGGGGCAGGCAGTGATCTCTCCTCTGTGGTGACCAGTGGCAGGACCAGAAGGAATGGCCTGAAATTGTCAGAGGAGGTTTAGTTTAGATATTAAAAGAAGTGTGTGGGTACTGGAACAGGCTTTCCACAGAAGTGGTCACAGCATCAAGCCTGACAGATTTTAAGAAGCATTTGGACAATACCTTCAGGAACATTGTGTGACTCTGCAAGAGCAGGAGTTGGACTTGATGATCCTTGTGGGTCCCTTCCAACTCAGCATAATCTGCGATTCTGTGGATTTTGCTTTCACTGCTCTGAAATACTCCATTTGTCGGCTGTTGCTGTAGAAGACCTGGCTGACATGTCTTGATGGAACTGCAGTAGTAGTTCTGGCCAAGTGGTGCATGACTCCAGGGGCTGCCTGCATCCATGCAGGCTGTACTGGTGTCACTTGCAGGAGCACTTGGAGGGGGAGGTGGGGAGAGAAAATCAACATACGTATTTATAATTTTTCCCAGCTTGCAGAGATGCAAATGGCCACCAGTGTTCCCTCATCCCTTCTCTGTCCTGCTGTCACACACAGGCTGCAGGCATCAGAGCTGCGAGCCGTGGTTGAGAAATTAGCCATGGATCCCTCGATCTTTAGTTCCTGTAAAATCCTCTGGATAATGTACTCTCCAGTGCTCACAGCCATGATGCAACTATTACATATGTTCTTTCTAAGTATGGCAAGCAAACCTTGTCGTTCCTTATTTTGTGAAAGAAATAAAACTGGTGAATTCCATGTAATCCTGATGATTTTTAAAAAGTTTTAAAAAGAAAGAAACGTTACCCAGTGCCGAAATGGAAGAAAAGGCAATACTGTGATTAGTCGAACACTTTGGTTAGTCACAAGTTTCAGCAAATTTCATGACTCAGGCGGGAGCAGTGAGCCCGACGTCCCTCCTGTGTGACCCGCAGGTCTGTCCCCCGCAGCAGTGCTGGCAGGTCCTGGCAGAGGAGCAGCAGCTGGGTCTCTGGTGCTGCTGCATCCCCGCGCTGGCCAGAGCAGGGAGGCAGGGCTCCATCTACCGCTCTGTGGGGAGAAGGCAAAAATAACCACCATGGCATTCCTCCGCACGGGAAAGCTACTGCACGGGGAGCCGCCCGCGCTTTCCTTTCTTTGTTTTTTGTGGTTTTTTGGGGTTTTTTTTTGTTGTTGTTGTTGTTGTTTTTGTTTTTTTTTTTTTTGTGGGTTTGTTTTTTTTGGGGGGGGCGGTGTTTCTTTTGTTTTGTGGTTTTGTTTGTTTGTTTGGTTTTGTTTTGTTTTTGTGTGGGTTTTTTTGTTGTTTTTTTTGTTTGTTTGTTTTTGGGTTTTTTTGGTCTTTGTGTGTTTTTTTTGTTTTGTTTTGTTTTGTTTTGTTTTGTTTTTTGGTTTTTTTGTTTTTTCCTTTCCCCTGTGGCTTCCAGAGCCCTTCCAATCCAGTTCTCTGATTGGGACAGTGTGCGGGTCTGTAGCTGGGGACAGTCCCTGCTTGTACATAATGTCATGTCAGGCTGGAGAAAACAGCAGGGAAACAAAGTGACTTGTACAGAGAATTGGGAGCAGAACCTGAAACGAACCGTGATTTCCAGTCTGTTTCTCTGACAGGATGGGGTTCAGGCTCCAAAACATGTTGAATACAGAGAGTTCCTGGAGGGCTGCAGGAGCAAGAACACGGTCAGGATAGTGCACAGTTGTGTAGCTTCTTGCTTGATCTGCCAGTGCTGTTTCTGATACATAGACAGAGACATTTATATCAGAATGGAGCTCTGCACGAGCCATGAGTCCTCTTCTGCCAAGCTTGGGGATGCAGTGAGGGGTGTGAGCCCTGAACCCAGGCCTGTTTGCAAGTTCTACAAGTAAATTCTCAATACTTTCAGCTAAAATCCTTCTCTTTGCCTTGCAGACTAGCTGAATAGAGGACCAGGTTATCCAGGGTGGCTGTGGCTGCCCATCCCTGGAAGTGTTCAAGGCCAGGTTGGACAGGGCTTGGGGCAACCTGGTCTCGTGGAAGGTGACCCTGCTGATGGTGGGGTTGGTGGACAAGATGGTTTTTAAAGGTCTTTTCCAACACAAACCAGTCTGTGATTCTATACTGAAAAATGAATCTTTTCCCCTGTCCTTGATCATTGCAATCGCCTGAGTTAATCCCTCTGTGCTGGGTGAGATACTGTTTTGTATAACTGGTACTGCCCAGTTTGAATAACTCCTGAAGAATAACGTGTACAGTGCTGTTCTAGAAAAAAACAGATTTTAGGATTTCAAATACTAGGAAAAGGTGCTAATTTTTCTTTGCAAGTGATTTGCTGGTAGTGAAAACCCGTTGTTATTCAGTGCTTGCAGGGAACATGAGAAGTGTCTGGGTTCTTAGGCTTCCAGTGGGTTCTTAGGCTTCCAGAAAAAGCTTAACTGATAGATCTGCACTGATGGCAGGAAGAGATTGAGCTTACATTATTTGACTTGGAGAGCTTGTCTCAAGTTATGTGAACAGATGTTTTGGATTTGAGTTCAGCCTGGCAGAAATGGGAGATCAATCTAGTCCCCTGCATTTCCCATTTTTGGATTGGGGGGGAAAAAAAAATCAGAAGTGAGCTTCTTTTTTCCTTTTAACTGGGTTTTTCTTTACTGTGAAACCGAAATGCAAACTCCTGGAAAGTAGGAGAGATTCACTTTTATCCAACCCAGCACTTTAAGCTTTTCACCTGTTTGCTCAGCTGCCTTTTATTTGTCAGCATTTTCATCTGAGGAGCTGAAATCATCTCTGAAAAACATCACAAACAGTTAAAGGCCCCAAACCTCCCCCTCAGAAGACACAGTCTGCTTTCCACATTTTGATGCCTTTACACAGCCAGGCAGCCCTTTGTAGCAGATAGTGTGCTGCAGCAAGAGCAACTTAAAAAAAAAAAAAAAAACAAACAAAAGAACTTCTCCTGACACAGCTGTCAACAATTAAACTGTGTGAGGCTTTGCGCACAGAGGTTAGGGAGAAGCCCAGGGAAATCTGAAAAAGTTTTCAGGAGAAAGCACTGAAAATACATGCCAGAAATCAGGGAATAGATTGCAGATGACAAATACACATCTCCACAGACCATCAGAGAAAAATTTGGTTTGACAGTGGAACCATGAAGCTGTGGAACCGTGGAGCTGTGCTGAACATGGCAGTGAATGGAAATAATTAAGCCAGATAAGCATGCCCAGTACTGAGTTTTATGGGAGAAATCACCCATATATTCTTTGGGCAGATCCCACAGGCAGCTGGAAGGTGGAGGACCCTCCATTCCTCCTGATGCTGCTGTGCAGTTTTTGTACCATGCCTTCTGTCTGTAAACCCTGAGGGCCTGTTTTAATGCAGAAGATGTCCCCCAGTCGAGGACAGGAAAGCAAAATGATTCGTTGGGGTCGGAAAACAGCAGGTATTGACAGTGGAATGACATGTTGTAATGTGCCAGGCCTTGGCATATTCCTGTAGGCCTGGAGGAGATCAGGTCTGTCATGAGCAGCAGATAGATTAAAATGTGAGAGGAGCACTTGCACACAACCCCCTGGGAGCCACACCGGGAGGCCATGCTGCCAGGTACTGTGGGCACAGGCTGTCCCCCTCGTCTCTTGGGCAGAATGAACTCCCGTGGTTGGATTTAGCCAGTGACCCTGGTGGTTGAGCTGCTGGCTTAACGTGGTCTCAGCAGCAGCTCGAAGGCCATAAAATCTTTGGGACTGGAGGAAGCAGAGCTGAACACCTCTATGCTCTCCTTGGAGCTACCACAGCCAGTGCAGCAGAGCTGTCCCCACACTCAGGACAGCCCGGCCTCAGGTGGGAGCTCTCCTGGCAGCACAGGAGCACAGGAGCTGGTTGATTGTAGTCCCTTGTATATGTGGTAGCAGAGTCAGGCTGTAGGCAGACCCTGGAAGTTTGCTGCTGCTGCAGCAGTGTTTGTAGCTTAGGCCCTCATCTTCCCAGGGATTTCAGTGCTGTGTGATGTGGATTTCAGAGCTGTGTGATGTGGGAAGTAGCTCGCCCTTTCCTTTGTCATCCCTCTTTCCCACAGTGTCGTCTGAATTCTGCCAAATTAATAATTTATTCAGCTCTCCCACGTGGCGGCCTGTGGTGATGCATCCCATTAACAGCAGCAGGTTTGAGTAAGGCTGGAAGTTCCCCAGGTCCCGAGAGAAGACTGGAATTGTCCTGGTTGACTGGGGAGAGCGTGAGGGTGGTGGGAGAGGGGATCAGCAGGGCGCAGTGAGAGGTCTGAAGTCCCATCTAAAATAACTGAACCGTGACATTTTCTCTTGACAGAAGTGGTGAAAGGCCACAGACGCTTCCTTTCTGTGACTCAGAAACTTGCAGATCTTCTTTGATTCACACCTTATAAGTAAAATTAGCCTGTGCCTCACTGCTGCCAAACTCTTTCAAAGCAAAGATACTTGTACAAAGGAATTCAGCAACAGAAATGCAATTCACTTGTGGATCAGATAACTGTTATTTCTGACTGGAAGCAGCACCAGGAATGCTTGCAGGGATTTCCACTTTGCTTTTGAAAAGATGTGCATATTGTTGGTAGAAAAATAGCTGTTTGGGAGGATAATTCCCATACATTAGGGGGCAGGGAGGGGAATGAGCCCCATGAGGCTGCTGCAGTGATGAGTACAAGAGTTCAGCTTTGGCTATAACGTTCAGTCATTTTGAAACAGGCATCTTCAGCTGTTACCAGGAATGTTCTGACGTGATCTGCAATTACTGCTGCTCAGGAGGACACTTCCAGTCCCAGGTCTGAGCTGTCACCCAGCACATGGGCCTTTATGCTGCTTGTACCCTGGCATCCCAGAGAGCTGTCAGACATATTCCTGCATGTGAAGATTATTCAGGTGAGACTTAATGAGAGGAAAGATTTTGTTGATTCTTAAGGCTGCAATTGTTTGTGACACTGATGAATGTGATGTTACCTTGAAATACGAGTTTGCCACCAGCTGGGAGCATCAGTCAAGATAAGATCTGGCACTTAGAGTCCATGCTGTTCACAGTCTATATTTTGCCGCCAGCTGTAAGTGAAGCCCCAGTTCCCGTGATGATGCTCCCGGGCCCAGAGCCCGCTGGCATCCGCAGAGTGGGGCATGAGGCTGACGGGCCAGGAGCCACAGAGGGGGCTGCAGCCCCCGAGCCCTCTGCCCACGGACAGTGACCATGGAACATCACAGTCCCTGAAATGCCAGCACGGAGCAGCGTCTCCAGCAGGGTTAACTGCCTGGGACAGCCAGGGACAGCCGTCAGCTGTGGACTTCTAGTGCAGAAACTCATTTGCTCGTAATCCGTGGGGGTGAGTTTTAGAATAAAGCCAAGAGTGCTCTGATTGTAGCCTGAAGTACTGATATAAATGATGGAAGGAATGGATGCCTGTACTATAATGTAGAGGTATATAATACCTGGAGTATAAAATATACAATACACATGCAGCCATCTTCCTTCCTGGCACACCAAGAGCTTTAAACCAAATGAGAACAAAAGCGATTTATTTAAGAAAAAAGGCATGTTGCACTGAAAGTAGAACTGTTTATATTACTTTACCTGAAAATAATACACTTGATATCTTTGGGTGTCAAGTGAAGCTTTTCTAAACAATGACATGTTTTTGTGGCCATCTTGGCCAGGTTTGTTCTTTCTGCTTGATGCACTGTGCACAGAGAAGTGGATCTCCAAGGAGTGAATTTTTTTGCCCTTTGGAAATGTGTGTGAAAGGGACAGCAGCATATGGAGTTGGCATGCCCTAGGCATGGCTGTGGGAACATTTTGTGTCTACAGCAAGTGTAGGAAGAAGGGAGAAGGAGAGTGGAGCAACTGCAGTGAGAGTGTGGTGATGGCAGTGAATCTGCAAGCAGGAGCAGCAGGGGGGCCCAGCCGTGACCTAGTCTTCATCACAGCTGAGGTGAGGAACAGGCCTTGTACCGTGCCCCTTCCTTGCCTGGGTCACAGCAGAACTGGGAGATTCTCATGGAGAGCCACAGGCAACATCTGGACCAAAGAGTGCAGATAAAATTGCTGGCCACAGCAAAATGAAGGCAGGTGCTGAAGGAAGGCACAGAAGAAGGCCTGCTTTGGAAGCTCAGCTCTGTCAGCAGTCAGAGACTTCAGTTGTGAGTGGAGGCAGAAGCATGCCATGGCTTTTCCAAATGTACCACCGTAAGATGCTTTTATGGATCAATAACTCCAAATGTTGTATAGAACAATGAACTAAAAATGAGACCATAGAACTCTTGCACAAATTGCAGGTGAGTACAGGGCAGGTTAGCATACCACAGCCAGATGGGCACACAAAACACACGTGCACAAAAAGCCTGAAAGAGGCTGAACGTGGCCATATCCTGCACCGCAAGTCTGCAGCACATTGTCTGAGGCAGAGCAATTGCTGCTTGCATTTGGGCTCTCATTATGGATCTTGGAGAACAAATCTCTCAACTTGAAAATAACATGTATAGTTAGATAGAGTGTGTTTTTCTCTGCCCCAAATGTGTGATGCACCCCAGGGAGGTCCAGGGAAAGGTTTGTGTGCCTTTTGGTAGGTGTTATTGCCCACCCTAACGGAAGATGTTCTGATTCACTTACAAGAGGTACTGATAGAGGCTGTGCCTGTGTCCCACTGATACCGAGTGGATGCTTTTAGTCCCTCACTTGCTAATGTTGGTATCTCCCTCTTTTGCTTGCAGCAGCAGCAGCACTGCTCTGGCATCAGTGCCAGACACACCTGCACGAAGGACCAGGTGATGCTGCGCCATTGCCTCTCACGGTTTCTGCTGGGTGCAGGCTTGTGTGTGTTCATGCACTGGTGAACAGTTCCTATGCCCTGGTGTTGAATATCACATCCCATTTCTGTGAAATGATGCTGATTTGCAGATACACAATCTCTTCCCAGACCCGTGCCTGCCCCAGTAACTGCTGGGAACCCCACAAGCCCTGCCAGAACTCCCCTGTGTGCAAAGCGTGCCAGGCTACTGCAGTGCTTGCTCATGGAGCAGGGAGAAGCGTGAATGGGAGCAGACTTTAGGTTTATTTTAGTCAAGAAAACTCAGGGATGTTAATTGCTGAGCTGTCATCAATTTCAGCGACTGCAGAACCCAATTAGCCTCTAATTTTAGTTTCATGCTAATGCCATTGTCAGCGCTTTCTGTACCACAGGTGAGGCAGTTTTAGATGTGGCTCTACAGCTGCTTTGTGTGGGTGGTGCTTCCTAGAACCTGACACCCAGCAGGGAAACTGGGGCAGCATTTGGAAATGCTTTGAAAGGCCCTGGGATTTTTTATACAATTTTTTTTGTTGCTATCCCACTGCTAGCCACATACACATGGCTCATAGGGGCACCAGCCCTCATGAGGCACAATTTTCCCTTGGCTGACACCCCACCTGGCAAAAGATAAGCTCAACACAGTCCTGTTGGGACTCACTCACTCACAGATCTGAAGGGGGAGGCTGCTAATTGCAGGATGCCATAGACATGCACCTGTAAAGCAGCAAGGAAGGACCAGAGTGTTCTTTAGGCAGTGGCCACCTGCAGCTTTCTGGGAGACACTGGGAAGGATGGTCAGCTCTGTCTCACTTCTGCTGGCACGGTCTGAGTGCAGCCAGCTGCTCTCCTGGACATGTGTGCTGTGCTCTCTGCACCCCTGCTCTGGGATTGCAGCATGGCTGGGTTGCAGCAGCACTGGGGTCAGCCTGCCCAGGATTCGCTGTCACTGTCAGGGGTGGGAATTCCAACTGTGTCTGCTCTTTGTGGCATTCTTCTGCTTGCAGGTATTTCTGCCCATGTTATTCCTTGTGGATCTTGAGCTGGTGTAAAAGTGGTGTCTGGAAACACCTGGGCACAACTGGGTTTGAAGCACAGCAGGGAGGTTGGTTCTTTTCTGGAAAATACCAAACACATAGATGGGAACAAATGGGAGATGAGTGCCAACATCCATAAGTTTATTTATACATGTATTTAATGTTAATGAGTGGAACCACAGCACAGGCTTTGTGACTTGGAAGCCAGTTGCTGACATAGAGCAGCTAAGCTTTATTTGCAGAGAATTGTTGTTTTCCAGTGGATTTGTAGGTGCAACACAGTCGCGTGTTAACTGTTTGGGCTTCCCTGATGTGCTCTCAGCTGTCCTGGAGGATACACAATGGCTGGAGGATGGCTGGAATGCCATAAAAAGTTTTCCACAAAGAAACTCAGTGAAGCTTCAGAAATCTCCACTGGCTCATGCTGCTTTTGAGACATGTCCAAGCTGATGGTTCCATACGAGTCCTTACACCTCTTTTTGAAGGTTTGAAGGCTTTGTTTTCCAGAAGAAGAACTTTTCTGGGCGTTATTTGTTCTGGACTGACCTTCAAATAAAACTGTTACTAAGACCTGACAACAGAGTAGGTATGACAGCCCTGTCAAGGAATGGATACGCTCCCGTCTTCAAATCCACTTTCTATTTATGTTGGCAGTGTACAGACTTCTCAGGATTTTACCTGCTATCCCAGACTAACACTTCAGGAGTGCCACAAGGAAACTTCTCTGCATATCTCTTTCTATTTCAGAACTTAACTGAATAATGTGTGTTGGCAGATCACTGCTTGTTGAAGCTCACAGCTGAAGAATGTTCAAAAGGAAAAGAAAATATTTGGAAAGGTTTTTTTTACTATCAAACAGACCTGCAAATTGTATCAGCTGAGGAATATACCAATTGTTCCTTGCGGCTTAGTTTTTCATGGTTAGTTTATTTTTCATGTTTATCAGAGTGTTTCAGTTCATGCCTCAGACACCTCAATCTCTGTAAGTGTTAGGGTCCCCTGGAGGGGCCAGCAGCTCTGTGTGCCCCCCAGATCAGCTGGCAGACATCTGCCTTGTGTTAGGAGAAACATGATCTTCCTGCTGGCTTGGACTGTGGAAGGGGATGGGAACACTATGAAACTGCTGCTTAAACCAACACATAACCTTTCAGAACAGCATTTCAGAACAAATAAGCAACATATACAATGAAATAAGTTGCCTGCATTTCCTCAGAAAAAAAGATGAACGTTTTCAGGAAAAAATTATGCTTTTCCACTCCTTTTGCAGAAGCTGCTGTGGATGCCAGGACGGTTGTTACCCGTGGGATTAGCTCCTGGGGACTGGGCCACAGAGGGATGGTGGAGCCTGCCTTGGTTTTACCATCTGACTCCAAATCTGGCTTCTGGCTTTCTCTGACACTGTCAGTACAATCAACAGGACTTGGCTGGAGTTAATTGAATTAAATGGGACACTTGCCAGGGACACCAGTTATCTCCTGCAGTCATTAGCACAAGAAGGGTGTAAGGATTAGCTCTTGTTTGCTGTCTCAGGTGTTAGTGGTGATACCAGCCAACAAGTTAAGGTCTTGTCAGCAGCAGCATGTTCTGGAAGAGACAGCAGCCTCTTTAGCTGGTAATACCCATATAATTTCTATAAATGCAAGTATTCCTCACTGGAGTAATTTTATTTTAGTCCTCGCTTTGGATAGTTTAATGAATTTCATTTCATCTCTCATTTCAGGGGGTCAGCAAACATATAAGACAGGTACAGTCACCCTTCTGACTGACAACACTCTCCAAAGACTCACTCTCCAGCCCTTGGAGCCTGCTTCCTCAGCCCCGGGAGCACAGCTGTGGTGTGGGGTGAGTGATGCAGAGGAGTCACTGGTTCTGGGTGCTGCTGGTATCACATGAACTCTGCGCTGGGGGAGGAAGGACCTGGGCTTTTGATTTCTGAAGGATATTGCTCTGATAAATTAAGAAAAGATTTAACTACTGCAGGAAAGTGTGGGGATTTGCTCTTTGGCATTCTGGATGACAACCTCTGGTACTGACCGTCAGTACAGTTACTGAGGAAGCAATGGGCATGTGCCCGTGACTCACCTGCAGTGGTCCCGCGTCCCAGCTGGAGTGCTGCCTGTGTCCCACCCATGGCAGTGCCTACTTTCCACGTGCCCATGTCCCCTCTGAAGCAGTGCCCACGTTCCACGTGCCCCTGTCCCACCCACAGTGCTGCGTGCTCTTGGTGGCTCACCTGGAAGTGAAGCGCTGCTGCTTCCTGGGGCTGGGGAGCACTAATTAACAAGCAAAACTGGTGATGAAGTGCTTCAAGACCTGCTGATCAGACATCTCTCCCATCCAGTGTATGGGGGGTGGGATGGCAGCCTCTGTAGAGGGGCTCTGGGGGTGCCTGGGCAGCAGGACAGGCTCCAGTCCCCCTGGATGTTGCCACATGAAGCCTCGGGGTGAGTCTTGCCCTGTGCACGGCCAGAGCCACTGGAGCTGTGGCTGATCCATGCTGGGCTGGGCCCTCGGTGGGTGAGAACAGCCAGCACAGCAAGCCTCGACCTTGGCTTATTCATGGATTCATCCTTCCATAACCCCCTTGCCGCAGGCAGGCTCCGTGATGACACAGCCAGTCCACGCTCCACACAGCCCCTCTGCACGCTCTGACTGCTGGGAGAGGCCCCTTGCTTTGGGGAGTCATTTTAAACACTCTTTGAGGGGTCTTAAAAATTGCTGAACTTTCAAAATAAGTTCTTGTGATGGAATATTTATTGTTGAACTCAGCATGAAATGTAAAACAAAGCCTAAAACTAGGGATGCTTTTGATTTTAGTGTAAATGCTGACAGGGATTTTAATTTATACAGTATTTTAGTTCTGAATGCTTAAAATTATTCTGGTGTTTTGTGTCCTCAGCTGTATTTCTCTCTACTGTGGTTATCCCTGGAGTATGTGTTGGAATGAGTAAGATGCAGAGATCTGGCACTTATGACAAGCTCAGCCTAGAGTGGATTAAGGCATGTTAGTGTAGGGATTTTCTGGCAGTGCCATGGGTCAGAACCTCGTTATGGCCCTGTTACACATCACAAGAACGGCTGATGCCTTTCTTCGTGCTCACAAGACTAAAATGGCGTGAACTTTCACCTGGTTGGAGCCTGCCAGGATCCCCAAATTGAGTCCATTCTGCCATTGGAAAATTGTTCACTTTCACGGCTAAGTCAGGATTAATGTTGTGTGGCGGTGAGAGTGCGGTTCAGTGCGGGGTCAGTGAGGTGCTGACGGGCACCCCGGGGCCACTGGCCATGACCTTGCACAGCCTGCCTGGGGCCAGGGCACAGCTGTTAACATCTTCTGTGCTCTGCAGTAGTGTCAAGAAATACAAATATACAGGACTTGGGCAAATCCAAAAATCCACAAAATGCCTTTTGTTCTCTTTAACAGAGTCACATCAATGTCTCTTTCATGTAAAATGTCCGTGGGGCTTTGCTGCTTCCACAGGGAAGTGCATTCCAAGCAGTAACTGCAATACCCAGTAAAGAGAATTGTAAAGCATGGGGGCAGAGCTGGGCTCCTGCTCTCCTGCAGCAAAGGCGCTGCTGGCTGCAGCTCTGGAGGTTGGCACCGATGCTTTTGCATTGCACAGCCACCACTTTCTGAAATAGATATGTCACTTATGTTTTCCTTAATTAAAATCTCAGCTATTCCTGCCTCCTCACATGCCTCTCTGCACATATGTCTGACCGTGACTACTGCCACGTTCAGAGCTGCCTGGTGGCTTCTGTCAGAACCCAGGAATGCGGCCTCAGGAACAGAACCCTGCACAGGCAAACTTGGCAGAACCTGGGCAATGTCTGAAGCAGCAGTCAGGAATCTGGGACTGCGAGCTGACCGCACTGTTATTGACTGGTCTTGCATTCCCAGGAGGACAAATCAGGGCCTCGATTGCCAGGTTTGCAGTTTAAAAAAAGCCTTTGCTTTAATGAATGTACAGTCTAAGTATCATTGTTCTCTTCTCCGTTCTGGGTTGTTTTTCAGAAAACAAGACCAGTTTAGGAAATTTAAATCTCTCCTAAAAAAGAAATTTTATCTAGAGAAGTCCCTCTGTGCTTCCATTATTAATATAACCCAAATTTATTTACTTCTGTAGTTGAAATTGCATTACTAAAGAACATAATGTTTTTTTAAGTTGTTTGATGGTTTTTGTCTGGTTTTGAATGGAATTTGGGATTATACGACCATTTTGTGACTGTAACGCTTGCCAGTTCATTTAAATTAATATTTTAGTCTATTTATTATCGCAAAGTTTATTGATTTGTTAGGAATAATACCCAAATTTGTGATGCTGAGAAGGTAAAGCTGCAGCGTGAGCCCACCTGGAATCCTTGTCATCGGAGAAATGCACTGGGAGCAACCACGGCCAGGCAGGTTCACCAGCACTCCAGTGGTCTGTCTGTGTGTGTGTCTGTTCATGTGTCTCATGATTTTCAGGTTATTTTTCATATCCTGATGCAACTGAAAAGTCAGCTTTTTTTAGAAAAGTGTAGAATCTAATGAGCAGTGTGTTTGAAAACCTCAGCCGTTCCCAGGACACAGGTGAGCCATACAAACATGGCACAAGCAGGTGACAGGTGGAGATGGCGTCTTGGAAAGAAAACACCAAAGGAATCACACGGTGATCAGGGGTGGGCAGTTCACAGCACTAGGGAGCTGCAGACTTGTGCAAAGCCACCCTGTTCTTCAGTCGGTGCCAGTGAGCTTCAGTTCATGAAGAAAGTAGCTGGAAAAATTACCCAGAAATACATGACCTTTCAAAAGGCTTCTAATATACAATTACCTGATGTTCACTGAAGTGGTTCACGTGCTTCCCACTCCAAATGATTTTCTAGGTTCACCCATGTGTGAAAAGAGGTCTGATTTTATGGAGGAGGGCAATGGAGGAAAGAAACTTCAAAAAGGAGAGAAATACGCCAGGGAATTTTACTGGTTGTTTGCTTCAAGGGAAGAAAAGGGCAAACAGATGCAGCCACCTCAAAGTCACCTTTTGACTTTGAACTTTAAAAGAAAGGAACATGGGAGAACTCTGAGGTATTGACAGTACTTGACAGAAGCTGTTCTATGGAGATAGGTAGGAAATTTAGGATCCAGTGGAATTTGCTTTCTTAGCCAGATGACATGTTCTTTTTTCTTTTTCCCAGTATAACAGAATTATTATAACGCCTGTTTTCCTTACTGCCTTTTCTTTCCTTCTGCCCTGGGTCATCTGGTACAAGAGATCCTTTGCCTGTGTAGCCGCCAGTGCTCACACCAGGGCTGGCCATGCCCCCTCTGCAGAGTTTTAGCTCTGATACTGGATCAAAGCAAGCAAGTTATCTGGGGCTGCAATCTCTAGTGAGCTTTAGGCAAAATACTTTTCTAAGGAAATGATTTCTATGGCTGGCACAAAAGAGCCTCTCCTGTGCACCTTTCCAGTGGCAGCTGTGCCCAGGTGCACACAGCAGGCTTCAATAGTTCAGCGTTCTCTTCACTGGCCCCTGCTCCCAGCCCAGCAACACGGGGGGAAGGGGAGGCAGAGACCACCCCCACGTGGGAAAGCAGTAGCACTCAAAAACCCAGAGACTTTTTGAAACCAGGGAATGGAGTTTCCACATATGATGAAAGAGCAAACTGGGCAATGGACACTATATTTGTATGGAAGAAAATTATTTTAAATAACCTTGGAATGTAAAGATTTTCATGAACAAAAGCTAGTGATAGTCCCCTCCCCAATCTGCATTATCTGGCAAAACAAACCCCTGAGATAGGTCAGGCAGACAAGACCATCAGCATGGCAGTTGTAGCACTAAAGCACTTTTCATTTAGTCAAGTATCTAAGTTTCTTTGTGGGGGAAAAAAATCCCAAAGTTTAACTTTGGATCCAAGGCATTAGACTTGCAATTCCACAGAATTTTGGGATTTCGGAAATGTTCTAGTGTTTTTCAGTATGAGCTCATGAACCTGGAATGAAATTGTCCTTTGGGGACAAAACAAAATAGATGAAAAATAAATGCTCATGTCAGGTCTGGAGACCAAGGGGTTCCTGAGCCATGGTATTTATTATGTTTCTTTTTCCATCAAGTTCAGGAGCAACATTGAGCAGGATTTGCTGCAGTTGAGGGAGACAGAAAAAAAAATCATCTTAAAAATAAAAGAACCGTGAATAAGATTTTTCAAATAGCCATTTATTTTCCTATATAAGACATCCAGATCCAAAAGTGAATGGTGAGTCAGGAGTGCACACGGTTCCAGCAGCAGCTTCCAGACTCTTCTGACTGTGGCTCTGCTGGGAGGCAGGTCAACTTGAGCTCACAGCAGCAGAAATGTGGGATGGTGCAGAGCTCCTCAGGCCTCTGCCTCCTCCTTTTGGAGGCCACACAATGTGCACACGTTGTGTTCCTGAATTCGTGCCTCTTCTGGCAATTTGTTTGCCTGATCCTTAAGTTTCTGTGCTCATCTCCAGGGCACAGAGCTCTGCCAAGCTTGCTGAGACCATGGGCAGGTGCCTCAGCCTCCCACAGGGACTGCGCCCACGTCTCTGCTGGCTGATCCCAAAGGAGCTGGCGAGCTGCCACCAGGGTGCCAGGAGTGCAGCCACGCACAACTGCACTCCCCATCTTCTAAGGGCGGTGGGCTGACGAGCTAACCATGGCAGAGACTGAAAGGTGTGAGAGTTTCTCCTGGTGCCTGCTTTTAGCTCTGCATGGCCCTGTTTGGGAACAGGCTGTAGTCACTACATGCCTTTAGCTTGAACTTGCACTTCATCAGTCTGGGAGGAAGAAAGGAAGAAATGTTCTAAGAGAAAATTCCATTTATGTCTTCTGCCACCTGCTAATGGCATATGTGAGCTGCTGTGTGCCAGTAGCTGATGACAAAGATAACATCAGTGTGGAGAAAATTGTGCGGTGCTGAAAATTAGACTCATGTTCCAGATAACCCGATAGTTCAGCGCCTGCTGGGGCCAGGTGTGGGGCCAAGCTCTGCTCACCAACACTCACACAGACACACTCAGTGTGATGGCCTTGTTGGAATCCCAGAAATCAATTTTTTTTTGGGCAGGCAAAAGGACAAAATCTGAAAAGCTTCTATTTACATCCAGCCCCAGATCCGGCTTTGCTGCATACACCTCCAGCCTAATTACTATGGGCCAGGGCAAGGGAGGCTGACACGTGGGAACAGCTGTCAGAGTGCCCAGTAAAGCTGCTGCTCTGAAAACTGACAGAATGGCAGAGTAGACATAGTGGGCAGCTCTACAGCAGATGTAAACGTCCATTTACAGTAGGATCATAAAAATATCTGAGGCCCTCAACAGCAAAATCCTTGTTGCTTTTCACCCTTATGCCACCTGGAATTTTTGCTCAGTGGGGGAATTCATGGTGTTTTGTGTAAACCAAGAGGTAATTGTGAGCAACTACTTAAATAGCCCTAATTATGTTTAGAGAAGGCTGGTCCCTGAAAGCAGCTAGGATCTGTGAATAAACATATTGACCACCTGATCTATGCATATGGATCCAAAAAAAAAGCCACTTTGCTAAGTTTAAATACCTCAAAGTAATGCTGAGCAGACACCAGACGCCAGCAGCTGTGCCTGCCCAAAGCAGCGTGGCACAGGGCTCAGCAGGGGGAGCGTGGCCACAACACGTCCTGCCAGCCCAAGGCGTCCTCCTGAGGGGACCAGGGCCTTTAAATACCAGCCTTTAAATACCCCGTGCACAGAGAAAGGTCAAGGGACTGGGCCCCCGGGATGGGGGATGGACAAGCCCGGAGGCTCACCTTGTTTAATCCTTGGGCAAACACGCTCAGTGTCTGCTGAGTGCAGCAGCTGATCCCACCTGCACCAGCACCGACCCCACCTGTGCCAGCACTCCCTGCACAGCTGGCCCAGGGCTCCCAGGGGACAGAGGGCACCTGCTGCCAGCCTGGGGTTCCTCGGGAATGGAGAGAGCCTGCTCCCCACCTGGATTTCGCAGGGGGACAGTGGGCTCCCAGTTTGGCTGTGGCCCTTAAGCAGTCAGAATTTTTGAAAAGAAAGTCAGTGAAAGAGAGGACAAATCTGAAGCTGTTGAACATGTTCAGCCCTTCAGCACAGGGGTTGAAGAGTTCACAGTGACAGCTGAGATAAGGCCAAGCCTGGTGATGGGCCCCAAGCTGCTCCTGCCCCACCAGCCTCCTCCTCCTCCTGCAGTGAGCACGCAGCTGCCTCACGCCGCCGTTAACCACGTCTAGCTTCACCACAACTTAACAGCACAGAATTTAAATATCCTATGGCATGGGACTGGGTCAGAAACAAACTGTGTATCTTTCTGTATTAACACAGGTGCTGCTCCTGGCTTGGAGGGTTTCACAGCCCTGAGATCTCACTGCTTATGACTTGAAGCAACTAGCATCACCTCAGGCTATAGGGAGGAAAATTTCATTGAATCACATTGCCTCTCTGCTAGACGAACCACAGAAAGATAAGTCACTCCCAGAATGTCAGGATTTTTTGGACACCTACCAAACAATCACTGCATTTCATGCTTGAATGCCCTATCAGTGAATTTCCAGTACAAAATGTAAACAGATACAACTAGAAATCAATGTCTGGTGCTTCCTTTGCACCTCCTCAGAAGGGAGGGCTGTCGGCATCATGTACTCAGTCCCTCAGCACCAGCAGCCACAGGTTGGTGACAAGACAGGTGAAAGAATAAGGCCTGAGGTCAGTAGATGCCCAGTACATGCCACTGAAGCTGCCTGCTTCCAGGAGCTGTGGCCGCTGCTCTAAAGGAAACAAGACCCCTGCCTGCTAGTAAACATCTTCAGTTAGCACACAGAAAAATCTAAAAAGCCAAACAACAATCACCTAGCCAAATGCTTAGGGTGGAAAAATATCAAAAATCAGGATGAGATGGACCTGGCATGTCTCCTGCCTGGAATTCCTGGGAATGTTTGTTGGTGGCATGCCTGGTCATGCCGTGCTGGTTGGTCACAGGGCCAGGACCGTGCTGTTCACCCTGCAGCCTGACCCGTCCTTCCTCTGGCTGAAGGTGATGCATGTGAAGGCCTGGTGGGACAACTGCCAGGTGTTAGGAAAGATCACTTCCCCAGCAAGGCGTGCCTTGTTTCAGGGGTGTTCCAGCCCTCCCCAGTGGCGTGGGACCTCAAGGGGTTTGAGAAAGACCATGGAGAAAATAAGGTGAATGGCACCAAACTTTCTGGGGGAATCAATTTTGGTGAATGTTACCCAGCCATAATTCAGAGCCACTCTTTGCAGCAAGGCAGTGCAGGCAGGCAGAGCAGTGTTCATGTCAGGATGGTGCAGGTCCCTTTGCTGTGCTACAGCTGAAGCCCGTAACATGGAGAAAGAGAACCTCGGCTGGAGGGCTGAGCAGGCAGGGTCAGATCCTGCCAGTTTTGACTCACAACTAGATGGACCCCATACTTTTCAAGTTGCAGAATTTAAGCTTTTTGCATTTCAGTTTTACAAATGCTAGTCAGTGGTTTTGCCACTTTTCATCTATTAAACTTCTTGGGTTTATCCATGCTGCATCCAGTGTTCCATCCTTAACTCTAATTTTTCTGCCTTTCTTCACTTGTAAGTGGAGGAGGACACTCTCAGAGAGGCTGGTTCAGAGGACAGTGGTAGTAGCCATGGAGTGCCCTGTCTAGTGAAGTCTCCAATGAAAGATAAGATGACTCTGAAAAGCATGATAATGTCTTTGAAAAGCCTTTGAAAATTAAGATAATACCAGTGCAGGCCCATACCTGCTGCTAGTGTGGGAGATTCAGGAGTGCTGCTGCTGAACAGCATTTCCATGCCAAGAACCTGCATCAGCTGCTATGGATGCAGCTCCATCCTTCAGCTGATCCTACAGCATGGGTTCTGGACACCTCCAGTTCTTGGACTCCTTCACCTCTGCATCACCAGGATTTCTTCAGCATAGTCATTAACAGCTCACACATACCTGCCACACCTTCCAGCACACGCCTCTGCATTCCTCACCCTGCTCCAAGACATGCTTTGCTCATGGACTCAGCTCTGGAGCTCTCACTCCCCCTGTGATTCACACGGGATCGAGTTACATGAAGTGCTGGCAAGTTGTGGTCGTGATGGATTTAGCCCTGTCCTTGAAAGAACAGATCCTGTCACCTAACCAGTACTTTTGGGAGGTATTTTACAATTTGTATAAAGAAAAAAATGTACTGGAAATACCTTTATCTGTAGTGACAATCCCTGGACCTCAGCACAGTACACACAGAAATCCAGCAGTGTCCATTGTTTGACATGCTTTTGTGACCAGAGTTGACAAGCTTTCTTCCAGCCTGTACTCCCCTTATAAAGCCTTCCCTGTCATCTGTCACATTTGCCAAGTCTCCAGTCCCTGAGTGCTGGCAGTATTTTCAGCTCTTAGAGCAGCTGGGAGAGACAGTTCTGTGTGCAGCACCTGGGAGCTCTGATGGAACAAGCTGAGGGCGCCAGCACCTGACCCTGGAGGGTGCCTGGACTCTGAAGCTGGCACAGGCCAGATGGAAAATGATCCCATCTCCCCCTTTCTCATCGTTGTTCTTACACAGCACCGCAAATCAAAACCTCAGACCAGCACAACTGCTACTGTTGCTTGCACTGCAGTCTAGGAAAAGAAAAATAAGAAAACCCAGCTCCTCATTTCCACACAAGTGGGAACCAGTAGTGGTTGGCAAATTTCTAGACTTGGCCAAGGGAAAGACCTGAGTCCTTGCTTAATATTAAAAACCTCAGTTTAGGCTGATTCCCTTGTCCATTTTTTATTCTAGTCTCAAATTTTATGTCCTTATTTTTTGTTTAATCCTTTATTTTTAAGGTCTACATCACCAACTGCTTCTCAAATAGCTCTGTTCTTTAATTAGACTTATGAGCTTCACTTTTAAAGTGAACACTTTGTGATCACCCCAAAAATCCCTCCTTCTGATATTTTTGCTAGCATCAGTCCCCAGAACATGGGCCTTAACGAAGGGAACATATTCCCTACTCATGTGCCAGACAAAAGTTCATGGCTTTGTCTTGCTGAAAATGAAGTCTTGATTATTCATGCAGTTCCCAATTAGTCATTCCACACCCTTGAATTATTTCTGACAGATGTGAAATGCCTTCTGCTGAATTCCTACTCCAAGGAACCTTTTGCATGACTGGTTTATCAGTGAATGCGAGCAGACTCAGGATTTACAGTGCTTCATCATCGTGGCATGTGTACCACTGAACACAATGACTAGGGAAACCAGACCCACCTATTTCTGGTCGTAGGTGCAGAGCCTCCAAAATCTGCCAGCAGCTGCCCAAGAAGTGCTCACACAGGGCTGGTGTGTGCACAGGGAAAGCCAGTTTACCCTGAGGATCTCAAGAATGGAAGGGCATATGAATTCACTCTCAGGGGTGGTATGGAGACAAGTGCTAACCTGAAGGCCTATTTCTGTCACTTTTCACTTGCTTTCACTTTGCTGCCAGGAGTGCTTTTCCCACTGGCTATGCACTCAGCTGTGGTGCAAGTCAGGCATGGTTCCTGTCCTTGAGCAAGCCATGGAGACCTCCCCAGCAGGGAGGGAATGCCCAGCTCGGTGCCCTTAGCCCGCTGCTGGAAGTGCTCTCTGCTGTGTTTCCCTGCAAGGGTGTGAGTGCACATCTCTCCCTATATCATCAGAGGCACACATAAACTCTAATCCACAGCCTGCAGAACACAGGTGAAGGCTGTTTCCCAAAGGCTCTAAGGCCTCTACTAAAAGGAGGGTCCCCAGGCTGGCCTGAGTACATTCATTTTCTCCTACAAAGAAAATATCTTTCAGGGAACCTTCTCTGAACAAGAACCTCCTCCAAAGCAAGAAGGGAGTTGCAGTGAGGATGCTGGGGGGGGTACAGACAGCTCAGAGCTGCTGCTCTCAGGTGCACCCACTGCACACCACAGACAGGAACACGCCCAGGGCAGCTCACCTGCTACCTCTGGGACAGCCCAGCACCGTGGGGCTTTGTCTGGTCAGCCAGAATCATTGCCCTGTACGTGCCATGCACGGATCTCACAGGAAACAGAGAGTATCCTTACCAAAGGGAGCTCCGAGCTCCCCCTGGGAAAGCCCCAGCAGTGATCCCTGTTGGCACACCTGCAGTGAAAGTTGCACTCGCTCTCGCTGCTGCATGTCAGCAGCATTCCTGAGCAGCTGGCCAGGCCTGGCTCCATATGAGATTAAAGACATTACCTCTGCAAAGGGAGATCTTGGGCTGGGATTCCACATTTTTCTCCTGCAGAAGTCTCTGTCACTGTAAAACAAAACAATAGCACCCAAAGCCATGTTATTATAGAGATTCCAAAATCCATTATTCCTCTGGCTAATTATAAAAGCTCCAAGCTCACTCTAGGTCTTACAACTGTGAATTTGGTATTTGCTGTGATGAAACTCCCCTCTTCTTTCTATCCCCAGATGGTCAGGATGATACGTTTTTGTTCAATAATTATTCATTTTTGCGTCATGTTTGACTTGGTTTAGGGATTTAAATTGCATGTCTCAGTGAAGGGAACCTGTAATTGAGATACAAATCTGAGCACCTGTGAAAGATTTCAAGTTCTGTGCACATACCTAAGTGTAAGTTTTTAAATGTATGTTTTACTACTGTAAAGGCATCTACACAGGATGTCAGTGGAGGTTGATCTGCCATCACTCTGTCTTGTCAGCAGACCCACTAGATTCTGACAGCTGAATAGAGGCCGTTAATTAAAACTGCCAGGTTTTGTCAGACCCTTGTCATGCTCCCTAGATAATTCAGTCATGCATTTCAAGCATTTGCAGCAGGAACAAGACTAAATCTTTCCATTTCCCTGCTCCATTCTGTGCCTCTCTTTCTAAGAAAGAGGATTTATTCCTGCAGCAACAACCCTTTGCATTTTGCAGTGGGGGTGTTGGTGTAACTTGGTTCTGCATTGAGAAATGCTGGGGTTTGTGACGACTCCTCAGAGGGAGGTGGTGCAAAGGTTCTGGCAGTGACTCCCCACCCTCAGGAAGGTTAAGGGGATAATGCCACAAGTTTTGCAGGAATAAAGAGCTTTTTCTTACTTTTCTAAGAAGGTTCTTTGCTAGAATAAGCAAACAAAAATTGGACCTGACTTCAGGTCCCTCTGCTCCCACAGCTATCCTCACTGGAGCTGGTAACTGCTCCTGGGAAGATATGGCTCTCAGCCAGTCATCCTTAAAGGAGAAATGTTAGTTTTGCATGTAACTATGACCTATATTTGAAATTTTGCTATATATACAAATTTACTCTTTATAGCACATCCATGGGCCCTTTGGAATGCATATGATGCAGAGCCAGTGGTCAACCCTTAGACTCATGTTTAGAAAACACCACCTTTGTTTGTTTTACATGTTTATAATTGTCTCTGGCTATATTATCATTTGTGAATTTCCACAGTAGCTTTCAAAGTAATGTTGGTTTGTCTGGGTAGTAACATTGCTGAAAAGCACCTAAAATGACAAAGACAAGAACAGTTGTTTGCTTCTTCTTGCTACTACAACCTACCACAGATGTGAATCATGAGCCATACTGCTACAGCTTCTGAAATCAAAGTAAAGCCAAATAATGTATAGCCCAGCACAGATATATTCCCTAACGACACAGAAGTGTGGTGCTCCAGCCCCCCATTTTACAGGAGAAAAGGAGGACATATGATAAGAAGTTAGTGCCAACTTCTCACTTCCTCGAGGTGACTGCAGTTTTGTGTGGGATGATCTGTTCCTTCCGTACATTGCTCAGAGGTGGATCTTATCCAGAAACCCCTTCTCTGCCACAGTGGAACAGAGGGTTATGTCACCTTCATGTGGAACCATGTCCAACTGGAATGTCACAGATTTGCCTCTGGGGCCAACCTGAGCTGCAACAGAGCATGGAGAAGACAGGTTTCAGGTAAGACAGCACATGGAGTTTGCACACTTGTGACGTTTGCTGACAGCAGACTTCCATGTGGAAGTCACAGCAGTAATGAGTATGTTCCAAAGGGAATTAATGAGGCACTTTCCATGTGGGCTCCCACGCCTGCAGAGAGGCAGCTATGGAGGTGTGCGGTGTCTCGGATGTTCAAGAGGATTTCCCCACAGCTCACCTGGACTCAGGTGGTGGGCTTGGAGACTCTGCTGCCCATCACACTGTAGCCTCTGAGGCACTGTCTGCGGGTACCAACACAGCAGCCAGGCCCCTTCTCATGGGCCTGCCCAGAGGGACTCTGCGCCACCTCGGGGCCATCTCTCACCTCATCAGCCTACCTGAGGAGTTTGCTTTCCTGCTCACTGGAAGGGCAGCATCTCCTAAGGCCAGGTGTTGTTAGCTTGTGCACGGCACGGTGCACGGGGAGGAATAAGCATAATGCTGGATTACGAGTTAGTGTGAATAAGAGCATCTGCCAGCATCAGCAGATATATGAGGTCAGCAAGTTTACATTCCTCCAGGTCAGAGAACAGAACAAGTGTGATCTTATCCCCATGCCAGTTCCTCCACATTGCAAAGTCACTGCCAGGCATGACGACACCATTCCTGCTCTGGGAGGAAGGCATGGAGGGCTCGCTGCACCGCCTGTGAGAACAAACTGGAGGGAACAAACAGGCACAAGCAATCCCCAGGTAAGAATGCAGAGGGGAACAAGCACACTCGTTTTCCCACAGCATGAAACAGCCAGGCTCACAGTATGTACTGCCAAAACCATATAAATAAATGTTTCCTAGTGAAACCAGACTGTATTTATGAAGGACTGCAAGATCTCAGCGCCCATCCTCACTTGGTGTCTGCTCACCTGGAGCAGTAGAGGTATTCTGTTTAAAGTGATGGATCCAATCTGGTGTCCAACCACGCCAGGACATGAGGGAGAGGACAGCATAACAGAGGAATTGCATTTTCCTTCTCCTCACTTGTTATTCTGTGTGGTCATGTATTAATTCCTAAACTCAACTATTTTAATTATTTTTATAACCCTTACTGATGTCACTCTGAATATTACTGTTATCCTTATAAATACACAACCCCCTTTCTCTAGAAATTTTAGCCATCCAGCTAACATGCCCCATGACTTTGAAATCAGTACAGAAAATTTATCGACAGAATTGAAAATAAATTTAGGACAATAGTTATACCTTACACCCTCAAGGCTTATAAATTTAGTCTTGTCCAAAGTATAAGTGCATGTCCCCAAAATTAATATAATTCTGAAAATTTCTTATGTTTGTCAAACAGAACCAGACAATTTTAGAGGCATACATATGTGTGCAATACAAAGTTATGGTTACAAAGGCACATCCTGGATTACAGGAAAAAAAAGTCATATCATACAGAGATTTCCATGAGGGTGGGAATTGCTCAGGATTGGCATGGGCATAACTTTAAATGCCATTCCTTGGGCAATATCCAAAAGATCTGACTCCATCTTGAACACCTTTGCTCACTGTAAACTACATAGTACTTGGATAAGTGCTGAATACATAATAGCCAGATTTTTATATTGATGGCCAAACCCCAATACCTACAAGTGACTGCAGCTATTGGGTATCAAACAAAGAAGTCAATTTCTGAAGACCTACTTGGATTACACAACTATCCTTTTTGATGCATAGAACTTCAATAGGGCTCTGGGAATTAGCCACATAAAAATAATGCCAGTGATGAATTTAAAATGTTCCCCAAACAAGGACCTATAAGGAAGTCTTGGGAGAGGTCTTGCGATGAACTTGGATCTTTCCATAGTTTTTAATTCTAGGTATTAGATTTTCATAATCTCCAGTGTTTACTTGGCAACTGCTGTGGGCTATTGGATAACCCATCTGGGCAGCACACAGCTCCTGCCACAGGCCAGGATCCCAAAACTTCGTGGGGCATCTGTCATCTGACAGCCAGCTGCTCCTATTTTATAACTGCAGATCTCAAACAATGAACAATGCTTGATAGTCATCAACCTGATTTCAAAAATGGAATAACTGTGATGTAATGAGATGAAGAAACTCACTCGATACTGTTGAATCAATTGATGCCCATGTAAGGATTAGACACATTTCCTCATTCCTGGTGTCATTTGTAACTTACCATGAAAGAACACTAAACCCACTTCTTATGGCATTTCTGTGCTTCAACAGACCATGGCATCAAAGGACTATGCAATAAATCTTCACTTTTCACAGTTTCCATGTGGAGACAGGGAATCCATCAATCCACTATCCACTACAAACCCCACATTTGTGCCTTTGTAGAAAAGTTAGAGCTAATTCAGACTGTAAGTTTTCTGAAGCATGTTTATGCAAAAAAGGTCAGGGAACCAGTTTTGGCTGACTGGTGTCTCATGTCCTACATGATGTGGTACCAATAGATCTGTCAAAAATTGCTCAGAACTTAAATATGTGCAAGTTTCCCCACACCTCTATCCAGCTCTGATCTCTTCTTTTGAATTCCTGCTTCGCAGAAAAAGGGGAAAAAAGGGCATTGCGCTTCTGTAAGTGAGATGTGAGGGGTGCAGGTACACCTTCCCCTCTGAATCTGAGGATTCCACATACCTGAACACATGGATGTTGTCTCAGCTCCTTAGCACAGATACCACTGCTCCAAACAATCAGGACTCCCTGGGAAGTCTATTTAAAGAAGGCCATCTAAACATTTTTATTATGGAGTTGCAATGGCTTTAATGTCTACTCTGTAACTGCTCTCTCATCTTAAAAGCAGACCATCTTTCCTCTCCACACTTCCTCTTAGTATTCTACCCCAAGTATTACATAAGTCCTTTAGGAACTCAGTCCTGAAAATGGATCTATAAGTACAGATCAAATTGTGCCACATAGTATTTATTTAAAGTATCTGACAAGCTCTCTGAAATTTGGGTATGTTCCCTTTTTTGCATAGAAAACATATTAAAAACAAATGCCCTGCCATTATTCATGCTTTTAACACTGAGAGGTAATTGATAAAGCTGGCGAAAAGTCTGAAAAATGGTTTATACACAAAGCAAAGTGATTACTTATTGTCCAAGGAAGAGATTTTCAAGGAAATGAGCACCCTAGATTCTAGGAAATCCAGCAATGCATTATTGAAATGTCCATTAAAATAAAACCATTCCAAACAGAAAGATTTCAGACCACCAAGTCTATCGAAGAGATGTGGATTCTCTCCAATATTGATATCAGACTTTACTCAATATGAGTTTGAAATATATGAGAGAATATGCGGCTGAACACTGCATGAGCTATCTGAAACCATTCACATTTCTCTCTTACTAGGTTAAATGAAACCTGATCTGGATTCCACTTGATCATAAGACTGGAATGCTGAAAATGCCATAATCTATTTATACATCAAATTGAAGAAACATTGCATGTCTTTAAATTTCCCTGCATTCCAGTGTATTAGCTAAATAGCAAGAGTTTACAAATTGTTTCACGTTCAAACTGAGAAAGAAAAGAGAGACCAACTGTCTCATTTATCCTAAAGCCAGGATTGATTTCCTGGCTTTAAAACTATGGCCCAAACCCAGGTCTGCTCTGTGCCTTCCCTAAAAGCCTTGTTCTTGCAGCAGGAATTCATCACTAGTGACAAAACATGGTCGTTGCCTTACGATGACTTCCAAATCCACAGTTCTTTTTCAGCATCAAGAACATACTACAAAGCCAAACTAGATTTGCAGCTCAGATTTTGTTCATACTTCTCTTCCCTCTGCCTCTAAACCACAAACGGTTCAAAATACAGCAGACAGCAAGGCTGAGAACAACTGTGTAAATAAGAACAGCCAAATCACACAGATGAAAACCATACAGGGCTTATACAACCCAGAAGGTATTGGCAGTAACTCATCTACCAACAGACCCTCTCAGACCTCCCCAGTGAAAGAGCAGTCCTCAGTTCCACAGAATGCTGTCATTGCCCTCAATTATTTACAGAATCCTTCAGGTGTGCACAGTGGTGTTGGACACATTGCCCTGACTAGAGGAGCTGCTGCTATCCAAACACCACAACTGGGTGCAGCACAAGACCTACAGAAAAGGTAAAGGTGCCTATCATGAAGAGGAAGAGCCTAATATGCTAAAGGCCTGTCCGTTGATCTGTACAAATGTACACCCTAGATTTTAACAACTCTCAGTAAAGTACAACACAGCTGCCATTGACATTTGATGGGTTTTGCCACTGACTTGAAAGGGGTCAGGATCAGGCTAACAACAGCTGATGGTATTTCATAACATTAACTCATTTCTATTTGCACTTTCAATGTGTTTCAATGTGTGAAACAGCATCCATTTTTCTCACTTGTCATTCCTATGATTTATTTTATTAGTTGTGGGATTTAGTGCCTATTATTTCCCATGTGGAAGACTACAAACACTACAAAGAGACAAAAGGAGCAATTTTTTTTAGAGGGGGTGAGGGGAGGAAAATTCTGTGCTCTTTGTCACATGAAACCTTAAGAAGAGCTTGAAGCTAAATACTGCAGCTACTATTCATGGTTCTCTGGATAGTTAGTGGCCTTTATAAATGCAAAAATCCCACTTAGACATTCAAATAACTAATTCGCCATTTTCTGTGCCCTTCTTCCCTCCAGCAGTCTGTAACCTGGTATTTGTCTTCTAGGTCTTGTGTCTTACAGCTTCAAATTCAGAAGAACTTGAAATTCAAATTACAATTGCATCTCAGTCAGGTTTGAGACTATTTTGGGTAATTTAGAGGAGTTTTAAAACCAAGAATAATCTGAGTAAATATCTTACTATCTAGAACCATGAGTTTCATAAAAAGGAAATTGTACAGTTTACAGTAAAAGGAAGGAATTTCTGATGCTACTGTTTAGTTTAAATTTTATAACATTAATGCAGGATTTTATGTAAGAGTCATCAGAAACAGAGGGCACTCTTAGAATATCCAGTTTCTAGTAACTCCTAAATATCTCTTCAAATTTGTAAAGACCCCAGGGATAAATAAACTGCTTATCATTTCTTCATTACTGTGCCAGTATGTTACTATTGCTAAGACAGTTTCACAAGGCCTGACCAAAATTTAGGTCTCAGTACTCAACACACAAAGCAGTGGAAACTAGAGCCCTCAACAGTTCTCTGTATCTGCAGATAAGGCAGATGATAGATGGGAGAGAAAAAAAACGAAGATCAAAGAATGAAAAATGACTTGTTCAAGGCTGTACTGCAGATCAATACCAACTGAGGGGTGAGACTGAAAAGAAGTTAAAAAACAATCCCCTAACTTTTCCTACTGCCTTTCCCTCAATCAGTCTGGACTCCTGACACTGGGGTAGATGCCCTACATGTTAGATCAATGGCATCCCCAGGCTAGATTTTAGTCTCCAACAGTAATCACCTATTGTTATTAAAGGCTGAGATATCTGAACCCATGCACTCTAGATACTAATAAACAGACTCCCTTTAATATTCCTACATTTTTCTTTGGAAAAAATTGTAATTTTAACGTTTACATCAGGGCTTTTCAAAAGCTTAAATGTGCACATACACCTATTAATATACATCTTTATCCAGCCATGCATTCATTTCTGGGTGTGAGCACGTGTGACTATGTGCACTCCATAAGCATTTAGGGGTTTAGTGCATGCTAGTGACACACAGATTTCAGCCACCATCAGTGGGAAGCACCACCTTTTGACCATTTAAAATTATAGAAACAAACAAACAGAACATTATAGTGCCATTTTCACTGGATACCTACAACTATCACTCCAGAAGGGCTGCTTTTTCAGTCTTCTATTACTTGTGGGAGCATTTCTGCCCTCAGCCTGGAGGCTGAGGGATTGTATGATACTTCTGTCACATGACTGCTGCATGATCTTTAAATGGCAAAATATGCTAAATATGTAAAATCGCCTGCAGGAGAACCACTAAGGGTCTCACTGCCACTGAAACCTCTATGGGGATCCTCCTAGTGAAGTGTTCATCGTGAAGGTGACAGAGAGAATGGGGGAGAATTTCAAGGAAACCAAACCTCTGTCAGGGCCTGCTGCCCTTTCACTGCCTGCTCCATCTGTCCTGTCCAGCTCTTAAAACCCAGACACACGGACACCAGGAGGGTCTCACAGCACTGGTGCTCGCACACACCAACAGAAGGCACGTGGGAATTCCTTTAACTAACTGTGGCAAATGTTCTTCTTGAAGGAAAAAAGGAATATGTACATGCTTGACACTTAATAAAAATATCAGTGTGTTTGTGCCCAACATACTGGAATATTGTTCAGCACTAATTCAATGTCGTAAAAATATTATCAGTGTAATTCTGACAAGGCCATTGTGTGATTTACTGTGTGGATCTTGGCTAACCTGGCCGTGAACTGTAGCAATTTTCACACCTGACTTTTCAGAAAGCTTTCTGGTTTGTTAGTGAATCAGTTCACCTTATTCATTCTTGCTCCTTATCCTTTAACTGTTTTACCTTTTATAAATTTCCCTTTCTTCTTCACTAGACCACACTAAATGTCATGATATCCCATTCCTCACTGCACTCACTAGAGTGGCATCCTGCCCAGGATCAGGATTTTTCCCCTGAGCTGACACTGCTGAGGCACCTCCAGGGCTGTGTCCAGTTCTGGCCTCTCAGTTCAGGAAGGATCTTGAGGAGCTGGAGTGAATCCAGGGAAGGGAATGGAGCTGGGGAAGGGTCTGGAGCCCCAGGAGGGGCTGAGGGAGCTGGGAAGGGGCTGGAGCCCCAGGAGGGGCTGAGGGAGCTGGGAAGGGGCTGGAGCCCCAGGAGGGGCTGAGGGAGCTGGGCAAGGGGCTCAGCCTGGAGAAGAGGAGGCTCAGGGGGGCCCTTGTGGCTCTGCACAAGTCCCTGCCAGGAGGGGACAGCCGGGGGGGTCGGGATCTGCTCCCAGGGACAGGGACAGGAGCAGAGGGAACGGCCTCAGGCTGGGCCAGGGCAGGCTCAGGATGGAATCAGCAGGAATTTCCCCA
>VZUI01024621.1:0-13975 GCA_013401135.1 Cettia cetti | reverse complement strand
CCCATCGCTGCCCGCGGCTCGTACCTGGGCTGGGCTCTGCCCGCGGCTGCTCCGGCCCCGCTCCGGCAGCGGCGGCCGCGGGTCCCCGGCGGCGGAACCGGGAACTGCAGGGGGCGGGGGGCGGCGGCCGGGGCACCGCGAGCGGCACACGGCACAGCGACACCCCCGCGGGCAGCCCGGGGAGCGGGGACAGCGGGGACAGCGGGGCCGGGGAGGGATGGAGGGCTGGAGGAGAGAGGGGCCGGGATGGATGGAGGGATGGGAGGAGAGAGGGGCCGGGATGGATGGATGGATGGATGGAGGGAGGGAGGGCTGGGAGCAGAGAAGGGCGAGAGGGAGCGATGCAGGCTGAGCCGGGGACCCGGGATGGATGGATGGAAGGATGGCGGGAGAGCAGGGCAGGATGGAGGGATGCGGGGAGAGCAGGGCAGCGGGAGGGATCGGGGGATGCGGGGAGAGCAGGGGACAGGGATGGATGGAGGGATGAGAGGAGAGCAGGGGGCCAAGGATGGAAAGAGGACCAGGCAGGATGGAGGGACGCAGGGAGGACGGGGCCGGATGGGAGGATGCAGGAAGAGCAACGGGCCGGGGATGCACGGAGGACGGGGAGGATGGAGGGATGCACGGAGGACGGGGCACTAAGCTGTGCCAGGGGACGTTTGGGATGGATCTCAAGGAAAGTTTCCTCCCCCAGAGGGTGCTGGCACTGCCCAGGCTCCCCAGGGAACGGGCACGGCCCCGAGGCTGCCGGAGCTCCAGGGTGGGTTGGACTCTGCTCCAGGGATGCCCAGGGAGGTGTCAGTGCAGGGCCAGCAGCTGCACTGGATGATCCCGGGGGTCCCTTCCAGCTCAGCCTGCCCTGTGATGATTCCAAGGACGGAGGGCACTGAGGAGGGAGGGCAAGGACCAGGCTGGCACTGAACTATTGCTTCCAGCAGTGAGCAGCTTTCCTAAGCCCAGACTAAACGCCTCTGAGTGGGACAGTTGGGTTTGGGAAAGCTGTGCTTGCTCCCCACACACCCCAAACCCTCAATCCTGCCAGCACCCCGAGCCTCCCTCCATCTCCTCCCCTCCCTCAGGAGGACACAGGCTGAGGTAATTTTGCTCCCAGTGCTAAAATCTTCATCTCAAAGGTTCATCTCCTCCTGGTGCCCCGAGCAGCAACAGAGGCTGGGAAAAGGCATCATCCAGCACGGGGAAGCAGGGGTGGGACAGAGCCATCCCATGGGGTGAGGCTGGGAAATGCCAGGCAGGATCCTGATCCTGGGAAGCTCCAGCCTTGCCTGCAGTGCTGCAGTCCTGTCCTCCTCTTCTTGCTTGTTTGTAATGGCAAGGAAAGCAAAGCTTTTAAACCATCAATTAATTGGACTCTTGCATTAAGAGCAATGAACTATCATTTGACAGAAATTCATCTTCCCCTCCTGCTGAGAAGAAATAAGCTGGAGGAAAAGAATCAGCTTCAGAGGAGAAAAATAAAACGCCTCTGCCTCAAAGACAAATCACTCATGAGATACACAGGTAACAGGCATGAGGTGCCTGAGCTCATCCCTTTTACACAGCATTCCCCTCAGGACAACAGCCGCAGGTCAGTGGCTTTGTGACAGATCCGGGGCCTTTGTCCCAGTGTCCCTGCCCAGCAGGCCATTCCCAGCATTTATTATTCCTGAATTGATGAGCATTTCCCTCAGCTGGGCTGCATCTGCTCCTGATCATCGCTGGTGGCCCTGCAGGGCCGGGTTCAGCCCAGCCTGGCTGAGCTGAGGTTTGGCTGCCAGGGCTGGGATCTCTCCTGCACCCAGGGCAGCCTCTGTGCCAGCTCCAGAGAGATCCCAGCTCTCACCTCAGCTCTGAGCACACCTGGGCCAGGCAGGGCTCCCCCATCCTCCTCCATCCAGGTGGGTTCTGCATCCTCCTCACAGCTCCTGCCTTGTGCCAGCACCCCACTCTCTTTTAGACTTTTTTTTGTGTGTGTGTGTGGTTCAGATCCATCTCTGCCATGCTCTGAGTGCTTCCTGCAATTCTGGAGCCTCAGCCCTGCTGTTGTACGCTTCAAAGGCAACTCAGACCCAAGATTTCTCCAAAATCTCCTGCTCGAGATTTATGCCACGGCGTGGCATAAATCAGAGCAGGATCACATCCTGGCAGCCAACAGGGTGAGCTGAGAGCAGGAATCCAGAGGAGACAGCTCCAGAAACTGCCTGCAAAAACACCTGGTTTGGTTTGGGGGGAAAATAAACAGGATTCCAAGCACGAGAGAGAGGTTTCCAAAGCACCTTCTGCTGGGAAGTGTTACGTGGGGAGAGCAGGGGGAGGGAAGGCACCCAGCGAGGTTTAAAATAGAGTTTGGTCATTTTATGAATGAGGTGATGTGCCACAGCTCCCTGCCAAAGCTGCTTTGGTGACCTAGAAAATGCAGTTTGGGGAAGGAGCTGTTGTTGATGCGAGGCTGCAAACCCAAGTGTTACGGAGGGGGTGGGTGGGATGAGACTGGGAGGAGATGCTGAGGCTTCCAAAAGCCCTGGGGGTGCTCAGGGCAGGGCACTGGGCCCCCCCAGCCAGCCCTGGGTGCTCCTTCCTGGGGAATCACTGCCAGGATGTTCCTGAGGTCACCAAGGCCCAGGGGAGAGCAGCAGGGCTTGGAAATGGAGCTCATTGTCCCAAGGAGCAGCACAAACCCCTGGAACCAGGGCAGGCCCAGCTCTGCACACACCAACGAGCCTGGGGTCTCAACCCAGACACAAACACACTTTGGGGGTCTCAATCCAGACCCAAACACACTTTGGGGGTCTCAACCCAGACCCAAACACACTTTGGGGGTCTCAACCCAGACACAAACACACTTTGGGGATCTCAATCCAGACCCAAACACACTTTGGGGGTCTCAATCCAGACACAAACACACTTTGGGGATCTCAATCCAGACCCAAACACACTTTGGGGGTCTCAATCCAGACCCAAACACTTAATGAGTCTCAACGCAGACCCAGGGCCTCAACCCAGACCCAAACACGTTTTGGGGTCTCAATTCAGACCCAAACACACTTTGGGGGCCTCAATCCAGACCCAAACACTTCATGGGTCTCAACCCAGACTCCAACTCACTTTCTGGGGTCTCAATCCAGACCCAAACACATTTTGGGGTCTCCATCAGTGACAAACATGTTTTGAGGCCACAATCCAGATCCAAACATGATTTGGGGGCTTAATCCAGACCCAAACACACTTCAGGGTCTCAATCCAGCCCCAAACACATTTTTGGTGCCTCAGTCCAGCCCCAAACCCCTTCCCCCAGCAGCAGCTTTGCCAGGAGGGTGTAGGAAAATCCTGTGGTGCTGCACAGGGATGAATCTGCCCCAATTTCCCCAAACTCCAGGCTGGTTTTTCTGGGAATAATCCCACACCTCCAGCTCCCAACACCTGGGGCAAAGAGCCCCCAGCAGTGCCCAGTGCTTCCCTCGTGGCAGGTTATTTATCCACGCAATTTAATTCCCTTTTCCCTCTCAGCTGCACAGAGAGGGGCTCTGATCTCAAACTGACGTGGAGGTGAGCAGTGAATCATTCCAAAAAACTGCTACATTTATCTTCATGGGTGGCTGTATTTCAGCAGAACAGTAAATAACAGCCCCACTGCAAAAACAAAGGAGTCAAATTCAAGCAGAGCTGAGAGATTTCAGGCACTGAAAGTCAAGATTTGACTGAGACACAAAGAATAAATCTATTATGGCTGGGATTTTTTTTTTTTTCACCCAGGTTCATAATAAGTTTTTATTGGTAATAGAAGATGCCCAAATGAGATAATTTTATAGATAAGAGCTGCTCTGAAGGAAGAAGTGAGAGGAGCAAGTAGCCTGTGGCAGTTATATAAAAAAGCCCAGCTAATTATAAATATATATTTAGATAGCTCCAAGAAGTTGGTAGGATGAGTTAGATAAATAAGGAACATTTTGTGGAACAGTTTGTTTGCCTTCTCTTCCATGCAAAAAGGAAAATGTGTGTGAATTTCAACGAGCTGGAGAGGCAGGAGTGGCATCTGCCAAATCCTGATGCAGGATTTGGGAGGATATTCCTGGTCCCAGCTGAAGAGGCTGCTCCACACCCTGATTCCCGATTTGGGAAGCCTTTAAGTGTCATCTAATCCCAGAAATGCTCGTGGGATTGGGGATTTTAGTGCCTAAAGCTTGCCAGAAATGGATCCCACCCCCTCTCAGGTGCAGGGAGAGAACGCTGGGAGCTCGGAGCACTTAAAGAAGGTGCAAGATTTAAGGATTTGGGGATTTTTGCCACTTTAGGGACGGGGAACAGAGGTTGGGAGCAGTGACAGGATCTCAGCTCTCATGGGATCCATCCCCTCGATATCATAAACATTGGACTGATCATTTCCAGCCTGTCTTTCCTTCCATCACACTTTTCCTTGCTCTTTTTATTATTTTTTTTTTTTTTGTTCTCCTCCTCGTAATTACTGCCATCAAAGGATGTTTTCTCCTCTGTGCATCCCATTCACACCCCGAAGAGAAAGGAAAGCAGTCATTTAAGTGAGGCAGAAAAAAAAAACCAAAACCAAAACCCAGCCTCTCTTTGAAATGTGGGGAAAACAAAAGATGAAGAGACAAAAGATGAAGAGGCTTTCAAGTGAGGAATTATTAAGAAAAGGGAGGAAGGAAGAATGAAATGAGTCATGGGCAGGTTGGGCCAAGGACTCGGGAGGAGACCTCTCATGTTGGCAACAGGTTCAGAGAATTCCGGTGATTTTGGGGCAAATCCACCTGCCTTTAAATCCCCACCCGTTTATAAACCCTTCCTTTTGCAGGCAGAGAGAGGTCAGAGGGGTAAGAGCCACCTTTCATCCTGCATCTCCCGAGGAGCTGCACAAATCCAGCTGGGATTTTCCCATCAGAGCAGTGCACGGCACCTTCCAGCCCTCACAGTTCCACGGAGAGTTCCAGCTCTCAGAATTCCATGGAGAGTTCCAGCTCTCAGAATTCCATGGAGAGTTCCAGCTCTCAGAATTCCATGGAGAGTTCCAGCTCTCAGAATTCCATGGAGAGTTCCAGCTCTCAGAATTCCATGGAGAGTTCCAGCTCTCAGAATTCCATGGAGAGTTCCAGCTCTCAGAATTCCAGCTCTCCTAAATCCATGAAGAATTCCAACTCTCAGAATTCCAGCTCTCAGAATTCCATAGAGAATTCCAGCTCTCACAAATCCATGGAGAATTCCAACTCTCAGAATTCCAGCTCTCAGAATTCCATGGAGAATTTCAGCTCTCAGAATTCCAGCTCTCAGAATTCCATGGAGAATTTCAGCTCTCAGAATTCCAGCTCTCAGAAATCCATGGAGAGTTCCAGCTCTCAGAATTCCATAGAGAATTTCAGCTCTCAGAATTCCAGCTCTCAGAAATCCATGGAGAATTCCAGCTCTCAGAATTCCAGCTCTCACAAATCCATGGAGAATTCCAGCTCTCAGAATTCCATGGAGAATTTCAGCTCTCAGAATTCCAGCTCTCAGAAGTCCATGGAGAGTTCCAGCTCTCAGAATTCCATAGAGAATTTCAGCTCTCAGAATTCCAGCTCTCAGAAGTCCATGGAGAGTTCCATCTCTGATAATTCCATGTAGAATTTCTGCTCTCAGAATTCCACAGAGAGTCAGGAAGGGAAGGCAGCAAAGGCCAGACTCAGCTCCGGGGGAACGAGCACCTGGACAGGGAGATTTGGATCTGCTGAGAGCCCAAGCCCTGAGTTTTGTAAGGAAATTCCAGGCAGGGAGCCCTGGAGGAGCAGCTGGAGCAGAGACCACGCTGCTGACGTGGATTTGGGGCAGGAATTTGTGCCTAAATCAGAGAACTGGGTTTGCTGAGAAGGAGAAGCCAAGACTGGAGTCACCCCCTGCTCCTTGGAGCCCTGAGCAGGGACATCCACGGCCACTGCTGTGCCTGGGGCTGTCACAGCATCTCCAGCAGGGAAAAATGACTCTGGGGAGAACTTTTCCCAGTTCCTGAGGGGGACTGATCCAGTCCAAGCCGAGCAGAGCATTTTCCCTCAGCTCCCATCTGGCAGAGGGAGACGGATGAGGCTGAGCCCAGCAGTGACAGGGGCAGCTTTATTATGGCACAATAAAGAAATTGCAGAGGAGAAAAGATGAGTCCAATAGAAGCTGCAATTGAGGCTATTTGACTTGTGCTCCATGCACGCCCCAAAATGATGGTGATGAATCGCTCAGGGGGGCTGCTGAAGTGTACTGAACTCTTTAATCCAGGAGAGAAGTTCCCAAAAAACCAAACAGCAAAAAAAAAAAAAAAAAAACAAAAAACAAAAAAAACCCCAGTATTTGGAGGTGAAAGAACAGGTGAAGGGCAGGCAGAGGGGAACGTGGGACAGTTCTGGAGTTTTTGTGGTGAAGAGCAAACAGGAGAACTGCCAGAGAAATGGAATTAAACTTCAGAGTTTTGAAAGATGGTGGAAGGATTTAAAAATGCCACCAAGAAGGGTTTAATCTCCCCCTCATCACAAGGCCCAAGCAGCTGGAGCTGCATCAAACCTCTTTATAAAACTGGAGAGAAAAGGGTTTTTTCAAAGCGAGCTGACAAAAGAAAAGCACAAAGCTCTCAGAGCTGAGAAGTTGTTTCAGAACCAGAAGTGGGCTCTGAATTGAAATTTGGAGAGACAGAAGGAAGGGAGCTGTGCTCATTAATATCCCAGCATAACAATAACCCTGGATAATGTGAATTATTGCCAAAGCTCCAGAGCTGAGAGAAATGGAGATTCACTCTGCAGCTCCACTCCACGGAGTTTATTCAGCAGCACTGAGTAAATATCAACAAGAAGGTTAAAATATTGATCAGGGGAGAGGCTCCACGCTAAATAAGCTGCAGACATCTGGAAACAAACAAACTGCTGCAAGAAAGGCAGAGGCTGGGATATTTTGGGGGTTTTATTCTGCCAAGAGCCCAACTCGATGATTTGCAGCTGTAAACTCCCAGCTGCTGAGGAAGAAGGGGAAAAAAAATAAAAATTTGAGCTTCTTGACTGAAGGAAAGGCTGGTGGATTTTTGGTTTGGGATATGGAGAAAGGCAGGAGGGTTCAAGCAAGAAATGCACTTGGAATCATGGAATTTTGAAGGCTGGAAAAGCCCTTTAAGACCATTAAATGATAATATCAACCCATCACCACCAAACCACAGCCTCAAACATCCACAGGCTTCTGGACACTTCCAGGGATGCCCTGTTCCAATGCCTGAACATGGAGAAATATCAGAAATATCCAACCTAAATCTCACCTGGAACAATTCAAACCCATTTCCTCCCATCCCCAACTCCCTTCTCCCAGGATTATTTTCCAGGAAGCGATGGCATCACTGGATGGGAATGGAAACCAACTTGCAGCTCTGCAGAAAGGCTCTGAAATGCCTCACAAATCACAGCTTTTATTTTCCTGCTTGGCTGCTCCTCTCTCCCTGCCTGACCTCACCAGGGTGGAGCTCAAAGTGGGATTAAAACTTTTGGCTCCTTCCAAAAACTCCCCTGAGCCCTCTTTTTAAACAACAGGTGTCTCAAAATTTTGGAAGATTTGTTAAAGCAACATTTTAACCCAGGCATATGCTCAGTGTTAACCCCAGGCTCTTTCCCAGCTCCATTTTGGATGATATTTGGAAGGAAACACATCCAAATTTGGGGTTTTTTTTTCTTTTCATTCTGGGAGTGCTGGGCTCAGCTCTGATGAGAAACATTTCCCCCCAAAATCCTCAGCCCAACTGGCAAAGAACTCGTGCCAGGGACTGGACAACTTCCATCCTACACCAACCTGCCATCAGTATTTTGAAAGAGCAAAAATGAATAAAATCCACTGAGGAGCTGACAGAAAAAAAAAAAAAAAAAAAAAAAAAAAAAAAAAAAAAAAAAAAAAAAAAAAAAGGAAATAATGGATATTTTTCAGCAAATAGCAAAGGGATCTTTGCTGAGAGAACAAATGGATTAAACAGTTGTGTTTTTGTTATTTAGGGAGGTGCATGGATAGAATGCCACCCTAATTGCTCAGAAACCCCTGGAATCATGGAATGGTTTGGGTTGGAAGAGACTTTTATGCTCCTAGAACCCAAAAAATGACTCAAAATGACCCAAAAAACGACTCAAAATGATCCAAAATGACCCAAACCCCACCTGCAGTGACTCCCTGAATCCCCCTGATCTCTTCCCTGCCTGTGGAGAGATAATTCCAGGATTGTGGATGGGAAACAACCCCAAAAGTGCAGCCCAGCCCTCCCCCATCCCCAGCTGGGACTGCAGGGCAGGAGCCACAGAGCTCGGATTTCTCTGAGCTGCTGCTGAGGTTTTGAAATATTTATTTACAGCAAGGCACTAAAGGGAATATATAAAATAACATTTAAATAGGCAAAACACGAAGAGCATCATTAGGAAAGTGTAATAGAGCTCAGATTACCAATTATAATAAAGTAATAAAGAAATCTCTCAAGGAGCTTCATGCACATAATGCAGAGAGGGAAAGGAGAGAAAAAAAAGGAAAAAACTCCCAAGTTTTCAGGAATAAACTTGATTTGTTTTCTATTTTGGTGTTGTTCTTAATTTATTTATTTTTGCCAGCTTGTCTGTCAGGAACCATCACCTTGCAGGGAAGCTAAAGACAGGAATGTCACAAATGCCAGGGGTTCAGGGAGAGCAGCCTGTGCCTCCTCAGGAATCACCAAACTCTCAGCACAGATGTTCCCTCTCGAAGAATTTGCAGGTTCCCTCAACAGCTGAGTTTTAATTTCACTTCTCTTTTACATTTCTGGGTCTGTCCCAGAGGAGGGGGAAAAGATCCAGCAGAAAAATGGGAGTGCAAATAAATATTTGCAAGATGCTGAGGTGGAATATCACATGGAAGGGTTGTGCCAGCAACAGTTCCCAGCCTCTAAAACAAACCCCCTTTTAAAAGTAACAATAAATCAATGGGATCAATTAATTTAACTGAATAATGGTTCTGGTTGGATTTAAAAGGACAAAGAAGCCAAAAATGATTTGGGATTGAGAGCAGAACTCCCTGCTCAGGCTGAGTTGTCAGAACAACAGTGGCAGCTCCTCTGACCTTCTCCCAGTACTCATTAAATCAACTTTCTGTGACCAGGGCAGGCAGAAATTCCTTTAAAAAGGGCAAAAAAAAAATCCCTTTATGACCTCACCTGGAGCTGCAGAACTGACCCAGCAAGGCTTCAGCTCCTGCAGGGAATGTCCTGAAGGATCAGCTCAGCTTGGAGCAGCTGGGGGGATTTCTTTTCCTGGAGTTAGTGCCTGTCAATTAATTAATTAATTGATTAATTAATTATTCATTCACTCTGAGCAGCAAAAATATCCAGCAAGGTACTTCAATCTCTGCAAAAATTCATTGTCCCCAAGGAAAATTTCCTTCAAAGAAAAACTTCCTTCAAACACTCCAGACAAACATCCCAAAAAATCCACCAGACAAAGCTCATTTTCCTTTAAGCTTATTTAATGATATTTGAAACGCTTAAATTTTCTATTTCCCAGGTCCTGAAAACAGATTTCTTTTCTTCTTTTTTTTTTTTAAGTGACCAATATTTAATTCCAGAAACATACAACCCGATCAGCTAAGTCATAAAAGAGCTATTTTACAAACATACATCTGGATAATTAGAACAATAAAGTCTTTTTAGACATTCAAACATGATCAGTAAAAATACAGGATTATTAATAAAGATTTTTGTGTATTTTTTTTCTTTAAAGAATACTTCCAGATTTTTTTTTCTTCTTCTCTTTAAAGTAAATCTCTGTTAAGAGTACATGATTGTATGTTGTACAAAGAAAATAAAAATATTCTAGTATGAAGAGAGCTCCACAAGACTTAATTCAAAATAAAACAGCAGTGTTTTGGCTGCAGTATCCCTTTTGCAGTACATCTGCTTGTCAGTTGGCACCTTTGGGGAAGGGGAGGGAATCCAGGGATTTCTTTGGGAGAAAATACTGGATACAGGAGAGTGAGATCTTCTAATAGCAGGGAGATATAAATCAGAATATCCAATTTTAGAGCACTGGAGCTGCTGTCTGAGAGCTCGGAGCTGCTGAGCTTTGCCCTCCTCATCCTTCTGCTCCCACCTCCCTACAGACCAGGGGGGCTCAGGAATCTTCTGCAGGAGAAGGGAATTCCCATTCCAGAAAAAAAAAAAAAATTCCATCTGAGCTTTTGGCTTGTCCCGACAGCAGAAGGGAAATGAGCTCTCAGAAGATGTTCTTATATCCCATCCTTGTTCCCAAAAATGAGAAATCCTTGTTCTTCTATTTGGGGAAGGGGGAAAAAAAAATATTGTTGGGACAAAAATCTCCAGAGAATTGTTTGGATAAGGGAATGCTCAACCCATCACCAACCAGGGGTAAATTAAAATGAGAATTTCATTTTAAAATAAGGGGAATCTTATGGCTTAAAGGAGGAAAAAAACCATGGGGATCCTGAATAGTGCATTTGAGGTCTGTGGTGCAGCAGATATGCCAGGGAGGAAAAGGAATTCCCTGTCCCTGCAGGGATCCTGATCCAGAATTCCCTGTCCCTGCAGGGATCCTGACCCAGAATTCCCTGTCCCTGCAAGTGAAGGGATCCCTGATCCAGAATTCCCTGTCCCTGCAGGTGAAGGGATCCTGATCCAGAATTCCCTGTCCCTGCAGGTGAAGGGATCCCTGATCCAGAATTCCCTGTCCCTGCAGGTGGAGGGATCCTGATCCAGCATCACCTCCCTGTTTGTGAGGATGATCCAGAGCTGAGCACAGCCAGGACAGAGCCCAGAGTGGAATTTGTGTCACCCATAAATCTGGGCTCAGGTGAGCTGGGCTGCTCCAGCACTCCTGAATCCCTGCCCTGCCAGCTGCTCCAGAGGCTCCAGTGCCATCCTCAGCCTGGCACTGAGGGGGGATTCTCCCTTTATCCACCCTGGAAGTGACAGGACACAGCTGCCCTCACCCCTGGGGGTTACCCCAAGGCAGAATTAAGGGATCTGGGGGGAAAATCCACTCCAGAATTCACAAACAAGCTGCATTCCCAGCTTCTCCCTGCTGCCACAACCACCAGAGGTGACAGCAGGAAGCACCACAGACCCTGGAATTCTGGCAACCTGGAGAGAGCCAGGGAGGATTTTGTGTTCAGCCAGGAGCACAGAGCAGGAAGCAGCCAGGCCCCAGCTCTGCTGCTCTTCCAGCACGTTCTGCTGCAGCCAGGCTGAGCTCCCTCTGCCCTGGGGCTCAGGGATGAGCTCCTGTCACCCATGGAAGCTCCCAGAGCTCACAGAAACTGCTCCTGGGCTTGCAGTGTGAGGGGGAAAAAGGGGCCCAACACCAGGTGTGGCTGTTGCCCAGTTCTCTTCCTGGCAGCATCCGTGGCAGCATTCCAGGCTTGGGGCTCTCAGAGGAAATTTGGATGTTTATAACCTGGGGAACTGTGGGGCTGAGGTGAGGAGGGGAGAGCCCATCCACGAGGATGAAGTGCTGGGTTAATACTGACAATAATCCCACACAGCAGGACAGGACAGCCCTTGGTGCATCCCAAAAAACCCCCAGGGAGCTCCTGGCAGCCTGCAGGAGGCTTTGGCTGGTGCTGGCAGTGGTGATGCTCCTCAAACAACAGGAATTCCTCTCTACCCTCCAAGGGCTCCAACTCCCAGAGCAAAATCACCTCTGCCCCCTCTCTGCCACCTGAACCCATCCCCACAGGTTTCTGGGGAAGAACAAGAGCTGGGATTTTCCTGCCAAGGGACGGAGATGATTTCTTGCCAGCAGCTCAAGGGAAAATGTTTTTGTTTAGAGGAGCAGGAGGATCCCGGTGCTGAGCAAAGGCAGACTGGTCTGACCATCCATGGGATGTGCAGGATGCTCAGTTTGGCTTCCTCAAAGAGCTGAAAACCTGGGGAGAGGCTGAGTGTTCCTGCCACAGCTCACAGGAGCAGCCCAGCGGCACTGGGGACAGCCTGAAGCACCCTGTGCCAAGCAGGACAGGGAAAATCCAACACCCCCCTCACCTGAGACAAAACCCCAGAGAAACAAGGAGGAGCCTGGAGCCCACAGGAGGGGCAGTGCCTGGGGCAGAGCTCCTTGCTGTCACATCCAGCTTGTGTGGAACCCAGCAGAGGGGGTGGATAAGGAATGGAAAGGGGCTCAGGGCAGAGGCTGTCCTGTCATTCCCACCCTGGCAGGAATTCCAGCAGCAAACCCCAGCAGCACAGGCCTGAGGAAGTGCCCAGGAGCTGCTTCAGCTTTCTCAGCTTGCCCAGCTCCCTTCGGCTGAGAACACATTGGCACAAACCATTTCCAAAAGAAAATTTAAAAAAAATTGAAAAATTCAACCAAAACCAAGCCCACCCCAAAAAAACAACCCCAAACCCCACCCCGAGCCCTCAGCAAGACATACTTCAGGTACTAAAACTTACTGGCCCTATAATCAGCAGTACCTGTGGCTAACTCCATGGCAGCCCTTTTTCATTCAGTAGTGAATCAGGGGCAGAGCTGCCCCACATCTTTGAAACACTTCTGGGTTTGCATTTTTTCTCTTTTTTTTTTTTTTTCTTTTCTTTTTTTTTTTTTTTTCTCTTTTTTTTTTTTTTTCTTTTCTTTTTTTTTTTTTTTTTCTTTTTGATCCAGAGAAGAGTTACAAAAGTGCTGCAGGTCCAAGTATTTTTATCACTTTACAAAGGAGACAATGATCAAAGCCAACAAAGTCAAGAAAAAAACCCCAAAATTAAACCTCTTTCTCCTCTCCCAGCAAAGGAATGGGAAAGGGGAAAAGGAAAATTTGCCCATCTCAAGTGCCTGGCTGTTTAGTGCATGGAAAATTCCTGTTCCACACGTGGTGACATGAGCAATTCCCATGCAGTTGTTTGGATACAGACAAATTCCAGCCATAAATTCCATCCTAACACCTTCATGAGTAGCTCTTGGTAGTCTGAGTGCCAGCAGGGAGTGCAGAGTCCAGTCCAGTGAGGAAACACCCGCACACAGGTCCCCCCTGTCCCCTCACCAGGCAGGGTGGGCCACATGCAGGGGGCCAGAACTGTCACCACCCAAAAATAGAACAAAAAAAAAAAAAAAAAAAAGGCAGATTAAAAAATTAAAATGTGCTTTTGATACACGGAATGAAGTCAAATAAATACATTGATTTTTTTTTCTTTTAAATGTCTAAATACATTTTTTTTTTATATCCTACACCCAAAGCTCTGTACATTTGGTTTGGTTTTTTTTTTTTTCCTGTTCAAAAAAAAAAAAAAAAAAAAGAATTTCTGGTAGCAAGGAGAGGAGCAGAATAGAATAGACTCCCTCACTGACAAGATAGTGCAGATGCCCCACAGGAAAAGCACCCCATGCCCACTTTGCTAGAGAATGGTTCCTGTTTGGATGCTCCAAACCCTCATCCCAGAGTCCAGAGGGGAGACAGCGGGTGCTGTGTCCTGATTCTCTTCATCCAATCTTCAGCCACTCCTGGAAACACGACTAGCTTTTGTCTGAGGGAGGGGAAAAGGGGAAAAAACAAAGGGAAAAAGGTGGTGAGAGAGTGGGATGCACTGAGAGATGAGTGTGGGGCATTTCTGACCACTCCTACAGGCTGAGAGCTGCTCAGTGAGAGCTCCACACCCATTTCACCTCCCCGCCCCTGTCAGGGGTTCAGCCATTCCAGCTGGAGCTGCCTGAGGCACCCAGAGCCACCCCAGGCTCAGCATTTCAGGAATCTCCCTGTGGGAATTGCCCTCCCTCTGGAGGGGGAGGCAGCTGGAACAGAACCTTCCAGAGCAGGACAAGCTCAGCTGAGCCTCCAGGGATGGAGCTGACCTTTCCTGCAGGCAGCACTGCCTGAGCTGCTCAAGGAGGTGAAACCTTTTCTGGGCATGTGAGAAAGGGCAGCTGGACCTCTGATGCCTCAGGAGTTCAGCTTTTCTATTTTCCATCTGTTTGTAACCCTGCAGTTCTTTAGTGTGTAACTCCAAACCCCACACACA
>VZUI01024613.1:0-21617 GCA_013401135.1 Cettia cetti | reverse complement strand
TGTGTCCCGGAGGGGCGGGGTCACTGTCCCCTGTGTCCCGGAGGGGCGGGGTCACTGTCCCCTGTGTCCCGGCGGGGCCACTGTCCCCTGTGTCCCGGAGGGGCGGGGTCACTGTCCCCTGTGTCCCGGAGGGGCGGGGTCACTGTCCCCTGTGTCCCGGCGGGGTCACTGTCCCCTGTGTCCCGGCGCCCTCAGGAAGTTCCGCAGGTGAGGTGAAGGGGCTTTGAGCAGGAACGTGCCCTGAGCCCATCGTGGCTTTTGGGTGTCGCTGCTCAGGGACACTCCTGGTGCTGGGGCCATCACCTGGAGGGGTGGGGGAGGATCTACAGCCCAGAAAACACACAGAAACCCTCTGGTTTTCCAAGGATTCCCCCTCTCTGCACTCTCCTCTCCCCTCCTAAATGCTCACATCACTCCCACGGGGTCTGCCACTGTTTTCCCAACCCTAAAATGGGAATTTTGTGGCCAGGAGGGATTGGTTTGCACCAAGCTGTGCTGGGGAACTGCAGCCTCCCTGCCCTGGGGCTCCCTCCCTTCCACCTGTGTCCTTCCAGGGCTTAAACCAAAGCCTTTCCTGGGATGAACCTGGAGCTTGGGGACACGGGGATGTCCCGGTCTCCTGAGGGAGCCGATGCTCCTCCAGCCCCCAGCCCTCCCTGGCTGTCCTCAGTATCCTTCCTTTGCTGGCCCAGGCTCCACAGGGGACAGGTGAGCTCTGCCAGCCCAGGGGTTCCCCAAGCCCAACAGGAACACAGAGCAATGGGAAGGTACAAAACCCCCTTGGAATTCCCAGGGATGACCCCTCTGCTCTCTCCCAAAGACATCCCGGAGCTGCTGCCTGTCCAGTGCACTGAGGACGTGGTGACAGGGGATGGGCAAAGGTCACCTGAGAGCCACCAAAAACACCCAGGGGCTCTGACATCCTCCACATCCCACCTGGAACAGCCCACGGAGCAGCCCCAGGCCACCAACAGGTTCCCCCCGAGCCCTGGGGACGGTGGTGGAACCGAAGGAGCCGCAGCTTTCGGCAGCACCCAGGGGGAGAAGGGGGATGTGCCCACCTGGGTGAGAACCTGGACCCTCCCTGTCCCCTGGGAAGGAGGAAAAGCTCCCTGCAGCCCTCAGGAGCAGGAGATGCTAAACCCGGGGGCTGGGGGCTCCTTCCCAAATCTCCTGGATCTCTACGAAGCCCCGGAAGCGCTGGAGGAGGAAGCTGCTCCCAGGGATGTGGCTCTCCCTGGAGAGGCCCTGGTGGAGATCCGAGGGCCTGTGAAGGTAACTTGGGAGGCTGGCAGGGAGTTTGGTCCATGCTGGAGTTACGGCATCAGGGAAGCTTCACCTTCCACTCCATCAGCCCTGGACATGCAGAAAGTGTGGCAGGGTGGGGTCATTTCCTTAAAAAGCCTCTGGGCACCCAATTTTCTGCTTCCCAGGGGAACTGGGCACAGGAAAGCCCCTGAGGTCTGGCTGCCCAGCCAGGACATCCCTCCCACGAGCCTCAGGGAGGCTCTGAGGATCCCTTGGAGAAGTCAGCTGGGGGAAAAGTTCTCTCAATCTCCTTTCAATCTTCCAATTAAGAAGCTCTAAAGCATTTCCTTCATTCTCTCTGGTCTCCACACCCCAAAACATATTTCCAAATAATTCTGAAGGATTCCCATCGTTCTGAAAGGAATTCTAAAGAACTCCCTGAGCTCTGGCCCCTCAGTCCTCCTGGTGAACCTTCACCCCAATCCTGCCCTTCCCACCCATTTCCTTTCATTCCTTTTCCTAAATGAAGCCCTTAAAAATTCTTTCATGGCTTCAGGGGCTGGATATTCCTGGGGATAACTCCTGATTTTGGGCTGTATTTGGGAGGGAGTTTTTAAAGGAGAAGGGGGAAATGGGGCTGTGCCTCTCTGGGGAGGCCCCAAGGGGCCCTATCAGCACCCCAATGACAAAGGCACAGGGACAGGTGACAAATGTGCTCCAGTTTGCTGCTCAAAGCAAATTTTCCTCCTGGTTTGGCTCGTGGGAAGCACGGGGGAGTTTTGGGAGCCACACAGACATGGGATTGTCCAGCAGGATTTGTGGAGGGTGAGGTGAGGAGCAGCTCCAGCTCTCCCAAGCTCCAGCCCAGCCCTTCAGGAGCACAAAAAGGTGGGGTCAGGTTTTGGGGGCTGGCCCAGGGCACTCCTGGGGGTCTCTGTGTTCCCAAACCCCTCTTTTCCTGGCAGACATGCTGGACTCCGGGCTGGGCGCTGGAGGAGGAGACGCTGGGGCCCGGCCCGGCCTGCGGGGCTGCTCCAGGCTGTGACCTGTGCCAGGAGATTCCCCCTGGGATGCAGCAGCACACACAGGACATTGGAACCACCTTTTGGCCCATCTAGAGTAGGACTTGTCTTCCCAACTTGGTGGATTTGCACCTTGACCCACGGGGCAAACTCTGGATGATCCCAAGTGGATTTGATGGCCTTGGAGGACTCCTGCAGCCCTGGGATGGCTGATGTGGATTCTGGGATCCTGCTGCTGCTCTGGACTGGGAGCAGTTTCCACGCTCCTCATCCTTCTCCACGTGGAATGAGCTCCCAGATTTGGATCACCCTGGGTGTGTTTTGGGTTTTTCATTTCCGTGGATATCGAAGCTGATCCCATCCTGGGGTCTGGATGTGTGAGGGGAAGCTGCAGCTCCTGGGAAAAGGAAATTCCTCAAAATTTCCCTTTGACTGAGGGGAAATGAATCTTCCATAAATAGTTGGGGATGTTTGGGAAGGCACATTGGCTTTTCCTGGGAGTTTGGAAGGTTGGGTGGGAGAATCTCAAGGTTTTTGGGGTCAGTAAGAATTATTTTAATTCATTAACAGCAATTTGAGTGGTTTATAGCATTTCCATCAGTGTCCAATGTGTTTCCCAAAGGAATTCACTGCAGCAGTGGGGAAATTGACGTACAAAGCATCAGCTCCAAATCCCTTTTTTCTTTTGGGAAAATCTCATCTCAGTCTTTTCTGTTTTGCAATTTCTCCCAAAGTGAATTTGGCATCTCCTGTTTGAGGAAACTCATGTTGAAACGGAGAGCCAGGTTCTCCTCTAATCCAGGGATTGGGCATAACCAGGGTCTCCAGCTCCAACATCTCCTCCCTGGCAGCACAGATAAGTCAGGAGTGAAGTTTCTTCCCCAAACCAGAGCCACATTAATGGATTTATTCATCACAAACCTCTGCGTGTCCCCAGGATCCCAAAACAAATCCTGCAACTTTTTTCTCTAGGTCAGCAGCTTTGACCTTGGATTCCCCATCCATGTGGATATTGGAGCTGCTTCCAGCCTTGGGTAGAACTGGGCTTTTATTTTACTGAAAATGGGTTTTCTTGGGATTTTCTCAAGGTTTTCTTGGGATATTTTCAGGATTTTTTTTTGGATTTTCTCCAGGTTTTCTCCACATCACAACAGACTTTCCCACCACCATCTCGTGCTCCAATATTTGTCCTGTGGCTCCTCAAATTAATTTGGATTATTTCATAGGGCTTTATGCTCTTCCTAGGGGAGAAACCCTCATTTCCCAGGGGAATCCCTGGAAGCTGCAGACCCCAAGCTGGAGCAAGGACCCCATCAATTAATTCCCATTGATGGCATAAATTGCTGCAGCCTCCCAGATTTGGCTGGAGGGATTAATCCAGCTGGGCTCTCCTCACCCAGGAAATTGAATTCCCAAAGCAGGAGCACAGATGGTTTTTGCCAAGACTCAAAGCCCTTGGAGTGGGGCTGGTGAGGCTCTGCAATGCCCAAAATCCCACAGAAAATCCCCCTGGGAGCATTTGGGGTGAGCCACAAGGGGATTTTGTGCTGATCTCCCACCCCTGGTGAGGGACAGCGATGGGAGCTCCACAAACCCAGCCTCTCTCAAGGACATTTTTAGCTGTGGGGTAATTAATCCCCCCCTCCCAGATCGTCCCCAGGGACAGGGAGCTCTCTTTTTGGATCCAGCCCTTTCCAGGGCAGGAAGGTGGCTCTGTCTCCGAAATAACTTTAATTGCAGGGTGCTGGTGGGGCCCGTGGGTGGGCTGTGGTGGTTGGGGCCAGGTTGGGCTCCAGGTGGGTGGGAGTCATTTTGGGAAAGGCAGGAGCGGGGTGAGGGCAGATTCCCGTCAGGAGAAGTTGGAAATTCAGGACTGGGTGAAGCCTGTGCCAGGAGAACTCGGGATGAGGGTGTCCCACTCTTGTTTGCCAAGCAGGGATGGAGCTGGTGATAATGCTCCTGGGGAAACCATGCAGCTGGGAATGGGATTTGGGGTGGAAAATGTTCATTTTTGGGGGTTCTAATTCAGGGTCTGGGCCGTGGGAGGGGGAAGGGGCTGCCCAGGTGGTGACACCGAGCTCTGGGCACTGATCTGTGCCCGAACATCCCCGAATTCCAACATCCAACTCCTCTGGGGCCACATTTTCAGAGGAGACAAAAGAAATGAGGGTGGGGCAGGACAGGATTTCATGCCTCTAATGGGAGAGTGAGGAAAAAAGGGAAATTTCCTGCCCAGGAACATAATTTCTCTAAGGAAAAACTCTCTGACTGCTGTGGTTGTCCCAAATCTCCTGGGAATTGTCACTGGAAATGAGGAATGGGGGGATCATCTCTCCCCCCATCTGCAGCAGGAGCCCATTTGTGCCACCAGTGAAGATGGGAAGTCATTAATGCCTCTGTTAATTAATAACTGACCCTCAATTTTCATCCCTCATTAAGGGAAGGGAAATGTTCCATGATCCAGTTGTGTTTGGACACGAGCTCGAGGAGGCAGAGGCTGGAAAATGGGATAAAAAAAGTGCATTTCCGAGCAACTCAGTGACTTCCAAATTGTCGTTTTTGGAAGGGTTTTAGGTGACAGCTTACCCCTCCCAAATTTCTGAGCCTTTCCTGCTGGGACAAGGGGATTTTGGGGGGGGCAAAGGGCCGGGTTTGGCCTCAGCTGGGGGGAAAAGGGGAGTGGGAGAGGCCAGGAGGGGACATGGGGGGGCTGAGGGGGAGGTTATGGGAGCTTGGGAGATTCTCGAGGGGGTGGGAGTGAGTTGGGGGGGTCAGGATGGGGTTGGGGAGGAAGAAGATGGGTCGGGGGAGGGGGTCAGGATGGTGTTGAGGGGGATGGTGCAGGGGAAGGGGGTGCTGCTGGAGAGGGGCTAGGGGGGTCTGAGGGGATTTGGGGGTGACACTGGAGGGGGTCTGAGGGGGAGGCTGGAGGGGATGAAGGGATGGAGCTGAAGCAGAGTTGGGGGATGCTGGGGGGGATCAGGAGGATGCTGGGGGGGATCAGGATGGTGCTGAAGGGCCCGAGGGTGGGCGATGGCTGGGGGGGAACACTGAAATGCCAGAGGGGTCGGGGGTGATGTTGGGGGGGGAAGGGCTGAGGGGGGAATCGGGGATACGATACAAACGCTGGGTACTGGAGGGATCAGGAGGGTGCCGGGGGTAATTCTGGAGGGGGGCACTGAAATGCCGAAGGGAACGGGGGGTGAAGCCGGGGGGAATCGGGGGGGGCCGGGGGTCAGCTGAGGGCAGGTGCTGGAGGGAGGATGGGGGCGATGCTGGGGCCACCCCTGGGGCGATTTCGGAGGCGGAGGGGTCGGGGCGATGCTGGAGGGAACCGGGGCCGGGGGTGCCGGGGGGGCTGCCGAAGCGCGGCCGCAGAAAACCCGCCGGGCATCGCCCCCCCGGCCCTGCCTCCTCCCCCCGCCCTCCTCCTCCTCCTCCTCCCGCCGGGCCTGGGCGGGGTTTGGCCCCGGCGCCGGGCGATGCTGGAGCCGGTGTGAGCGGCACCGGGGCTGCAGCCGGCGGCGGCCCCCCCTGGCCCCCACCCCGGGGGGGTGCCCGGGCCCAGCCATGCCCGCCGGCAGCAACGAACCCGATGGGATCCTCAGTTACCAGGTGGGGGGCGGCGGGGGGGTGCCCGGTCCCCCCGGTGCGGCCGGAGGATGCTCCGTGGCTGCTTCACTGCGGCATTTCCGACCGAGGGGGGGGGAAAGGGGAGCGGGGGGGGGCGGGGAGGGGAGGAATCTGCACGGGGGGGGGCGAGGGGCGTGCGAAGCGGGGTGAGGGGCATCGCGCGGGGGGAAGCGTCCGTGAATTGGGGTGCCCGGAGTGTGCAGGGCGTGCCGGGGGTGTGGGAGGGGGAGTCCGGCCTCTGAAAGGGGGGGCGCAGGAGGGAGGGGAAGGAGGGGGAAGGGCACCTGCGTGGTGCCTGCTGGGGGGTCCCCATGGGCGCCCCCCCATCTCCTCCGTCTGGATGTGCCTCCCCTCCTTCCTGCCCCCCCCAGCCCCGATGGGCGCTTTGGAGAGGGGACAAAGAGCCCTGTCCCCACACGGCCCCCCGCCACCTGTCACTGTCACCCGGCACAGCCCCGCGGTCCGAGGGGCTCAGGTGTTGTGCCCCCAGCCCGTGCCCGGTGCGGGAGGGGGGCAGGAGGCAGCTGGGTTGTCCCCCTGCCTTTCAGCGTGTCCTTGTCCCTGTCCCCCCCTGCCCCGCACCCATGGGACCGGCCGGAGCTGCTCTGGGTGATCACAACAGGCGGGGAATTAATTAATGAGAGGTTGGGAATTAATTAATCTGCCCGGAAATGACAGTGTGAACGGAGTTTCTGTGGGCCCTGCGTTGGTGACCGTGGTGTCCTGGTGGTGCTCGGCTGAGGTGATCGGCATGTCCCTCCCCAGCCCCGTTTTGGGGCTCCAGAGACCTGTCCCCTCCCCCCTTTTCAGCTGGGTCCAGTCCCAATCCCAGTTTAGACCCTGGCCCAGGAGCCAGAGGGGTCCCTGGGCGTGATGGGCTCCGAGGGACCCCAAGGGTGATGGCTTTGTCCAGCAGGAGGGAGATGGAGAGAGTGAGGGGGGTCTCTGCTCTGCCACCTCAGCAGCCCCCAGGTACCCCCAGGTGCTCTCATTCATAAGAACAGTGGGTCAGTTATTAATTAATTATTAATTACAGCCCAGATGAGGTGAGTGACATCAATCCTCCCAGTGCTGCTGGTGAGCCCTGGGCTGGGCACCAAGAGGCCTCAAGGCTGGTTCTTGGAGATTTTCCTCATCTTCAATTACCCCAAAATGTCTCCAGAGCAGGAGTTTTTCACTCCAAATCTGAGGAGTTGCAGGGGCAGAGGCAGAAACTGAGGCAGAGCCCCCCAAAAATCCCTCTGGGAGACACAAAATCCCAACAAAATATGAATTTGGAGAGGGGGACAGGACACACTGAGCTTGTGACATGGAGGGGGATGGAAATGGATTTTCCTGCTTTGCTCCAGCCATCCCTGATTTGATTCCTAGAAGCAATTCCTTTCAATCTCCCCAAAAAACAACTTCCAGGCAGCCAATTTGAGGGTCTTTTTCCTTAGAAAACAGCAAATTAAAACAACTCTGGCTGCTCTGAAACTCCATGGTGAGCGATGCCAAGCTCGGCATCCCCTTTCCAGCCCAGTTTGGATGATTTGATGGTTCCCAGGCTGTTGGCAGTGGAGGAGGATGGAGAGGGAAGACTGGTACCCATCCAGGTATCCCGGGATAACTCTGGAGCCATCCCTGCTTCCTGCTCCGTCCCATCCCAAACCCACGGCTCCACAGCCACAAAGTCCTCAAATGCCCCTGAACTTCCTCAGGGGAAGAAGCCCTCCCAGTCCCTCCCAGTCCATCTGAGTGGCCTGGCTGGGACAGTTTGAAGCGGGACCCTTTCCGTCGGTGTCACCTCCCTGTGATTCTGGGGACGCTGCTGTGCCCGGGAAGGGCGGTGGGATGTCGGAGCATCCATGGACCCACAGCTGCCCCTCCTGAAGCTCCTGGAGCTTCAATCCTGGTTCATAACCGGCAGTGGAGCTCCGAGCTTGGATCCCGGCGGGATTTTCCCTGCTCAGCGCTCGGTGTCGCCTTCCCCGGCCGGGTCATTTTACACCCGGGTCACCTTTCCGGGCAGGTGACCTTTGAGTGCGGCGGCGCCGGGGCGGGCGCTCATTAAAGCAGATGAATCTGGAGGAGCGAGAAGCTGGATTAGCTCAGCTCGGGAAGTCAGGCAGAGCTGGAGAGCGAGAAGAGGAAAAAGGAGCTGATCCGGAGCCTCCATTCTGTGGCAGGACTGGCTCTGCTGATGAGGGTCCCCCAAGGGATGAGGCTTATGCCAAAGTGAGACCTGCCAGGAATTCCCTAAATTTCTGCAGGAAATTTGGGTGGAAATCAGCCCTGCCCATGATGTTCCTTTCCCTGACAGTTTGTACCTCGCTTGTTCTTTGGGAGTTTGGGTTTAAGATCCACCCAAATGCTGATTGTCCTTCCCCTGTGGTGTTTTCACCCCATTCCATGGAGTTTTCCATAAAACAGAGCTGGGTTCTTCCCATCCACTGTGTTTTCCAAGTGGGCAGAGTTTTGGGGAGTGTTGCTGTAAATGATCCCTGGGGTGGCACCGTGGATTCTGTCTCTGGAGCTTTGGGACACAAGGGGCCACCTTGTCCTGGGGGGAGTCTGACCCCCTGATCCACCTGGAGTCCCCCAAAACCAGGGACTGACACGAGGGTGAAGGGGAATGGAATGTCCTGAATGGGAAGGGACCCACGAGGGTCCCCAAGGCAGTGACAAAGTGACACTTTCTGGGACAGTCTCAGGGAGCACAGCTGGGGCTCTGCTGGGGGCCGTGAATCCCCCTGATGGAGGGAAAACTCCCCCAAATCTTCCCCAAGGGGAGGTTTGACAAAATGTTTTTTTGGGAGAGAAAGAGGCTGCCTGTGTCACCCACGGCAGGTTTGAATCTACCACTCCCAAACCCCTCAGTTTGCTCCCACTGCCACAGGTGTGCTCAAATTCGCCGTTTTATTAAAATTCCTGTTTGAAATTGTGGTTAATTGAGCCCTTTCACCCCGTGCCTTTTCCCAGGTTGGAGATTAGTCCCTTTTGGCACCTCTGGAGGGTGCAGGGTGCTAGGAAGGGCAGAAGGGTGCTGGTGGATGGTGATGGAAAAGCCACTGGTGCAGGAAAATCCGGCTGCTGGGCAACGTGGGCAAGCCTGGGAGGGAGCGACAGTGAACTCTGGAATTGGCACTCAGAGACCAGCAACTCATTCCCAAAGGGGAATGTTTGTTCCCTTTCCTCATCAAACTCTCCAGTGACTGGGACCTGAAGGTTTTCCACCCATTGGTTAAAGCAGGAATTTGGGGGAGCAGATTCCCTGCTAGTTTTTCTAGCTGAAATCAGAACCCATTATTTATCCCCCATTTTCCAATAACCTCACGGCATCGTTATCAATACAAGGGCAGCATCTTGGAAATGTCCCTTACAAATTCTGGTTGTGGTTGCTCTGAGCTGGTTCCCAGGGCATGGGGGAGCTCCTGCTCCTGGAATTGCATCCTGCCAGTTCCTGCAGTTCCCTCAGGATTTTGCTCCTTTTCCACCTTCAGTTTCAGGAATCAAAATCTGGGTGTGATTTTTGCTGTTTGAATCAGTTTCAGTCGCTGTGATGGCATCGATGTGAGGATGAATCTCATCCACTCAATCACCCCAAACCTTCCCTTTGAGCCTTTGAGTGAGGAATAATTGGGAAACTGATAGAAAATATGTGTGGCTGGGCATTGCAGGGTTTTTCTTTGCACGGATGATGGAATTTTGGTTTTCTCAGATTGTCCAGGGGGACAAGGAGGGGCAAAGTGAGAAGTGGTGTCTCTCCTTTAGTATTTGAGGCATAAAAGAATCATGGAATGGTTTGGGTAGGAAAACCACTGGATCATCCCTCTGCCATGGACAGGGATACTTCCTGTGAGCCCAGGTTGTGTGGAAATCTCAGTTAAAAGATGGAAAATGCTGTTTTCCATGGAGAACTCACACTGAGGGGAGCCTGAGCCTTCCTGGGATGAAGAGTCACCTCTGCAGGACCTTGAGGGCATCTGGACGTCACTGGTGGCCATGTCCTCTGGCCAAGAGCCCCCCAGGGAGTCCTGCAGGAACCACCCTGAGACCAGAAGTGTCTCTTCCTTCCCAGCTTGGAAATCCCTGTGTATTTTTTATTTTTAAAGAAAGGAACCACAAAACCAAAGCAGGAGGTTGGGTATTTTTAGGTCTGAAATGCCCAAATTTGGGTCTGAAGTCCCTCTCCCCCCTAGTAACCCTTCCAGACTCCCATTGTGTACAACACGGGTGGGTTCATTTGGGAATGGGAAAAGAACCTCCCACAAGCCCTTTGTTTTTTTGGAGGAGAAGCTGTGATCCTCATGGAATGATGTATGGGCAGGGTGGGAGAAGGGAGCTCCACAGACACATCCCCAAATTTTTTCTTCTCCTCCTCGTTAGAGACATGATGAGGAGGCTGTGATTGACCAGGGCAGGACGAGCAACGTAGTCAACATCCACTATGAGAAGGAGGAGCTGGAAGGTGAGATCCTGCTGGGATCCTGCTGGGATCCTGCTGGAGGGGCCACCAGGCCCTGGGAAAAAGCCCCTGCAATGTCCCTTGTCACATCAAGAGCAGCAAAACCTGTCATGGTTCTTGATTAAGCAACAAATTATTGATTCATTTTTTAATGTGATGGCTTTTAAAGCCCTGGTGGAGGCCTCGGTGTGAATTGTGTCCATGGGGTTGGATAATTCCCATCTTGCATTTGATGTGATGCAGATTCCCTGTTTTCCTCCTGGAGTTCATCATCATGGGACTCCTTTGATCTTTCCTTGTCCCCCTCTGCCATAAAAAGATTTCAAAGCTATAATTACTGTATTATCTCCTGCTTAATGAGGCAATCTGAGGGGTGGTGGTGGTGTCCAGCCCAAGCTGGAATTTGAGAAGGGTTTTGGTGCTTTCAGGGCACTTTTAGGTGACCCCAAACCACCCCTTGGTGAAGCTTGAGTAAAATGGGCTTAGAAAAAAGGACAAGTCTGGGAAAGTCAAGGATCCACTGAAGTTTAAATTAAGGGAAGTCGGTGTGGGGTTTTTGGGGTGTCCTGCGTGGGGCCTGGATGATCCTTGTGGGTCCCTTCCTGTTGCTGTTGGACACAAAATAAAGAGTTTGACTTCAAGGTAGTAGAAAGATCAGAAAGGCTTTTGTTTACAATCCATCCAGCCTTTTTATAACATGCTGTGCTAGGAAAGCTACGATTGATCTGTAAAATCAACACCTCTCTCCAATGGTTAAATAACTGAAACAACACCTGGGAGAGGGTTGTTATGAGAAACTTTAGAAATGTTACGATTATTTACATGGCTTTGTCCTTGAAGGAATGAATCTTCTCAAGGGAAAGAGAATCAGCCATTGACAGGCTGAAAACTTTACAGACTCACAAAATCAGACCCACACCTTCCCACGACTCTGTGGCTCCTGCTGGGGCGGCTGCACTGGCTGAGAAGGGATGGGACCGTTCCCAGCGTTCCCGTTGTCCCGTTTTCCCAGGGCACCGGACGCTGTACGTGGGCGTGCGGATGCCGCTGGTGCGCCAGGGCCACCGGCACCACCGCGCCCACAGCCAGAAGCACCGGAAACGGGAGCGGGAGAAGGAGCCGGTCCCCGCGGAGCAGGGATACCACTGTGAGTCCAGCTGGGGGGCACCACGGGACTGTCCAGCCAGGCCCCTCTAGACACTCTGTATGGCTGCTTTAGCAAGGAAAAGTGGGGTTTTTTAGCAAGATTCCTCTTTTCCCAAACTTTTCTCTGGTGTTGGAGCTAAATCCACGGTGGGTTTGGGGATCCTGGTGTAAAAATGGAGGTGTGGAGAAGGAAAGCAGCCCATCGTTATGGAGTGTGGGGTGGAGGCTCCACCTTCCCCTGGCTTTGTGAGAGCCCAGAGAGAGCTGTGGGAGAGGGACCAGCCCAGCATTCATGGCTGGGCTGGTCCCAGAGTGATGCCACCGGGATGGATCCAGGCTCGGTACTGGGATGGGGAATCCCCTCCTGTCCCCAGACACCCCATCCCAGCGGGTCCAGTTCATCCTGGGCACGGAGGAGGACGAGCAGCACGTCCCCCACGACTTGTTCACGGAGCTGGATGAGATCTGTGTGAAGGAGGGGGAAGATGCCGAGTGGAAGGAGACGGCCAGGTAAATCCCTGGGATTTGGGAATGGCAGCAAGCTCTGTCAGGAGGGATACTGGGAAAAGGTTCTTCCCCTACTGTAACAGCTCCCCAGGGAATGGTCACAGCCAGAGCTCCAGGAGCATTTGGACAAAGCTCTCTGGGACAGGGTGGGGTTTTGGGGTGTCTGGGCAGGGCCAGGGATTGCACTTGATGATCCTTGTGGGTCCCTTCCCACTCAGGAGATTCCATGGTTCTAGAGGTCAGGGAATGCTTGGACATTGGGGTTTGGGGATTAGTGGGATTTTGGGGTTATCCTGGGACAGAAGTTGGACTTTATGGTCTTTGTGGGTCCCTCCCAATTCCAGAGTAGTTTCCATAGTCCTGTGATCCTCATAGGTCCCTTCCATCTCTGGATATTCTGTGTCTCCATGGTTCCAGAGGTCAGGGTCACCGCTCTCTGTGGGATTGTTGGGGGGTACTGCACAGGGCCAGGGGTTGTACTCTGTGATCCTTGTGGGTCTGTTCCAGCCGAGGGTATTCCATGACCCTGCTGCCAGCTGCAGTGGGAGAGAAGTCCCTGTTCTCTGGGATCTGGAACTTTCCCAGCTGCACGAACCTCCTCCTGCCACCCCATGGATTTATTCGAGGGGTTGCAGGGTTGGAGCTGTTTTTTTTCCTTTTCTGGCTGATCCCAAATCCACAGGTGGCTGAAGTTTGAGGAGGACGTGGAGGACGGGGGCGAGCGCTGGAGCAAACCCTACGTGGCCACGCTGTCCCTGCACAGCCTCTTCGAGCTGCGCAGCTGCATCATCAACGGCACAGTGCTGCTGGACGTGCGCGCCACCAGCATCGAGGACATTGCTGGTACCGAGGGGACCTGCCCAGGGACACCCTGCCCCAGGGCACAGGGCTTCCAGCTGCCCTGGGGGGTTCCAGGATGCCAGTGGGGTTTGGGTGTGCAGCTATGGTTGGCAGTGTGGGGTCCATTGGAAAGCGATTTTTTGGGTTAGAAAGTGGCTGGATAAAGTTCTGCGGCAAAAATGAGAATGTTCTGCTGTAAAAAGGAGAATATTCTGCAGCAAAAAGGGAGAATATTCTGCAGCAAAAAGGGAGAATGTTCTGCAGTAAAAAGGAGGATGATCTGCAGCAAAAAAGGAGAATGTCCTGCACATTTTTGAGTATTTCGGGACCTGGCTGTTCAGCTCTCCCTAAGAGCTGACCCTGGTTCAGTAATGACTCATTCCAAGCCATTTTCTCTCGTTGCATTGATTCCCTTTTCCCTCCACATGCGGGGTTCAGGGCTTTGAAGGCAGCGTGGCTGTGGCAGGGCAGGTTCCTGCTCTGAGCTGGTGTCCCTGTCCTGCCCAGACCTGATCCTGGCCCAGCAGGAGCCGTCGCCGGAGTTCGATGAGCGCACGCGGGCCAAGGTTCGGGAGGTGCTGCTGAAGAAGCACCACCACCAGAACGAGAGGAAAAGGAACAACCTCCTGCCCATCGTGCGCTCCTTCGCTGACGTCAGCAAGAAACAGGACCTGCACCTGCTGGAGAAGCCAGGTGAGGTCCTGCAGGGTTTGGAGCCAGGTGAGGATCTGTGGGGTTGGGAGCCAGGTGAGGTTCTGTGGGGTTGGGAGCCAGGTGAGGTCCTGCAGGGTATGGAGCCAGGTGAGGTTCTGCAGGGTTGAGAACCAGGTGAGGTTCTGTGGGGTTGGGAGCCAGGTGAGGTCCTGCAGGGTATGGAGCCAGGTGAAGTTCTGCAGGTTATGGATCCAGGTGAGCTTCTGCAGAGTTTGGAGCCAGGTGAGGCTTCTGCCAGGTTTTACCACCATCTGGAGGTTTCTGCCTGGCTTTGCCACAAGGTGAAAGTTTCTGCAGGGATTTGGCACCAGGTGAAGGTTTCTCCAGGGATTTGGCACCAGGTGAGGGTTTCTCCAGGGATTTGGCACCAGATGGGGGTTTTTGGGTGACCTTGTCCCCATTAGACTTGTTCTGGCAAATAACAAACACCCCAGCTCCTTCTTTCCTCCGTTTCTGAGTGTCGTTCTCTTCCCTCCCAGCCCAAACCCTGACTCCTCACCCTTCTCCCACCACTGCAGAAGCTAAAAACGGGGTGACCCCTGAGACCAGTGCCATGGACCTGAGCAAGGTGAGCCCCCTGCACCTCTCCCATACCTCCAGGGGGGTGAGAGAGACCCTGGGGGGCCCTGAGGGCTTCGTTTTTTGGGGGATTCCCTGAGAATGGCTGGTCCTGCCCAGGCGGAGCTGCACTTCATGAAGAAGATTCCCAGCGGAGCAGAGGCATCCAACGTGCTGGTGGGAGAGCTGGATTTCCTCCACCAGCCCCTCGTGGCCTTTGTCCGCCTGACCCCGGCTGTGCTCCTGTCGGGAATGACAGAAGTTCCCATCCCAACAAGGTCTGAAGTAGAAGCACAAAGTTTTTATTTAAAAAACCCCAAACCCACTTGAAGTTGCCCCATGATTTGGGGTCCAAGGGAACAAATGGGAGCTGCACGTTTCTCCTGTGCTGCTCCTTACTTTTCTCCCTTTGAAACTTATGGACCAATTTTAATGAAATTTGCCCCAAAATGAGATTTGTGATTGGTTTTGGTGAACAATTCAGCCCATGAAGGAGGTGAAGAACAAACATGTTCCCCCTTGAGGCCCCAGGGATTTCCCTGAGTGCCCTTGGAGTGAAGCCACATTCCCGACTCTCAGTTTGGTTTTCCTTGCCCAGGTTCCTGTTTGTTCTGCTGGGCCCGGGAGGAAAAGCCCATCAGTACCACGAGATCGGCAGGTCCATGGCCACCACCATGACAGATGAGGTGTGATGAGATAAGGAGGATCTTGGGGTCAGTTTTGGGGTTCTTCACCATTCCCTGTCCCTGGAGCAGTGAGGAGGATTTGCTGTCCCAGCCCTTCATTGGCACCCCAAAACCAGGCAGATTTACATCACACCAAATCCTGAGGGCTTAAATCCCCCCTGGGTGGATCCTACACCCCATCCCTCCCTACGGGGTACCCAGGACATTGTCCCCAGGGGTGGCATCGCCCAGGCCAGAAGAACTTCTCCCCTTGAAGCCAATGCCTCCAGTGTGGCCATGGCGGGTAGGGCTGAAATCCCACCCGGGATTACTCCTGCACCTCGTCCTTCCCACATCCAGGGCTGGCCCCATCCCAGTGGTGGCACTGCCAGGGTGGTGGAACTCCTCCTCAAAGCCATGAGGGACGGTGACCTCATGGAGGAGATGATCACAAGCACCACAATGTCCAGATTTTTCCTGCTGGGGGAACATTTCCAGCTGCCATTTCCAGCTGGAGATTTGGGGGAGGTGATGCTGCCGTGGCCAAAGGGGAGCTGCCCTGCTGGGGGCACCTGGGGTGGGTTGTGCTCTCACCTGGGGGTCTGCTCTGGGCAGGTGTTCCATGATGTTGCCTACAAAGCCAAGGACAGGGCTGACCTCGTGGCTGGCATCGATGAGTTCCTGGATCAGGTCACGGTGTTGCCGCCAGGAGAGTGGGACCCGTCCATCCGAATTGAGCCCCCCAAAAACGTCCCCTCCCAGGTGGGTGCTGCCGGGGGGACGGGCAGCACAACCACCCAAATACTGGTAAACTTGGAATTCCCAGTTTGGCACAGCCACACCCAGGCCAGGTGCAAAACAAACTGGTGGTTGATAATGTACCTGAAAATTTCCTGTTTTGAGCTGAAATCCGTGTTCACAGGAAAAGAGGAAGATGCCAGGAGCTCTGGATGAGAGTTCTTCCCACAGCAAACCAGAGAAACACAGCGGTCCTGAACTGGAGCGAACTGGGAGGTGGGAGCTCTCCTGGTTTGGGGCCTTCCTCTGTTTTGCCCCCAAAATCTGAGCAGGCACCACCCCTTGCAGCAGCTTTCGGGGTCCTGTGGTTCAGTAAAAGGGCTCCTAGGTGCCACCTTGGTCCCCTCAGCTGGGCAGGGGGAAGATCTGGGCAGGAGGAAGATCTGGGCAGGAGGGAGGTGTGGGCAGAGGGGACTCCTGGGCAGGAGGAAGATCTGGGAAGTGAGGAGATCTGGGCAGGGGGAGATCTGGACAGGGGGGACACCTGGGCAGGTGGGCCCAGTCCCATCATGCTGTGGTTTCCTGGCTTTGGGGTGGGGGCAGGTCTGGGACACTGCCAGGGGAAGGCATTTTGTGCACAAAGGAAACCAGACCCAGAGAACAGGCTGGCCTTCCCTCGCTGCAGGCTCTTTGGAGGTCTGGTTCTGGACGTGAAGCGCAAGGCCCCGTGGTTCTGGAGTGACTTCAGGGACGGTCTGAGCCTGCAGTGCCTGGCGTCCTTCCTGTTCCTCTACTGTGCCTGCATGTCCCCCGTCATCACCTTCGGGGGGCTGCTGGGGGAGGCCACCCACGGCCACATTGTGAGCTCCTCTCTCTGTCGGGGAGGGGGAAATGCCCCAAACTGACCCCCCTGGACTGGTGCAAGTGTCCCTGCCCATGGGGAGTGTTTGGAGCCCAAACCATTCCCTGCCACCCCAACCCGTTGCTCCCTTCCAACCCAACCTGCCCTGTAATCTTTGAAATCTCTTGGCTGCTGTGAAGTCCCCTTGGGTTTTTTTTGGGTTTTAAAACCTCGTGATTTATCTGCTCCCTCTCTTCCCTGCCAGAGTGCCATGGAGTCACTGCTGGGGGCATCCATGACAGGCGTGGTTTATTCTCTCTTTGCTGGCCAACCCCTCACCATCCTTGGCAGCACTGGACCCGTCCTGGTCTTTGAGAAGATTCTCTACAAATTCTGCAAGTGAGATGTTTGTCTTCTATTTTTTTTGGGTGGGGGGGAAAGAGTTTTTTCCTTTTTTTGGGCAGGGAGAAGATGGTTTTCTTCTCATTTTCTCAGTGGGAGTTGTCAGATTTAAGTTGTTTGGCTGGGTCACAGAGGTGTCATGCTGCTGCTGGTGCACAGGGAGGGTGAGAGCCCTTGGGGGTAATTTGGGGTGTTTGGCTTGGGGTCATTTCAGGATTTTAGGATTAAAATGAAGCAGTGGAAGGAGGAGGATCCAGAGGCTCTGGGTGGATGCCCAAGGAAGGTGGGACAAATCACTCTGGTTTGGGAATGAGGGAGAGTTTGTTTTCCACTGAGTACAAAACTTTTAAACCTGGTTTTTGCTGGAAGAGGAAATAGATTTTGCCCAAATATCCGTGTAGTTTGTGATTGGAATATTTTGAGTTTTGGGGATTTTATTGAACAAGTAGGAGCTTTTCCTGGGAAATAGCTCTTTTCTATGACAGTCCTTTCATCTTGGTGACTTTGGTGTGAGATGAGCTCCCCTCACTAGAATTAAACTTCTCATTCAGCCCCAGGCTGACTGTGGGTGACTGGGGCAAACCCAGCTGGATTTTGTGTTGGGGATGTGGGAGAACCTTCCACAACCTCAATCAGCCTTCAAGGCGTTAAGACAACTTTAATTAATGCTAATTAAACACTCGGCTCCTCCACCCACACCCTGCAACCTCAAGGACATGGAAACCTCAACCTGCAACCTCCACACACTCCCACATTGCTTCTAATTTTCTCTGGAGAAAGGCTTGGCTCCAAGGCCTGTGCTGGCCTCTCCCCCAGGAGTTTTTGTGGTTTTCCAGGGAGTACACGCTCTCCTATCTGTCCCTGCGGACGTGCATTGGGCTCTGGACTGCCTTCTTCTGCGTGGTGCTGGTGGCCACAGACGCCAGCTGCCTGGTGTGCTACATCACCCGCTTCACCGAGGAGGCCTTCGCCTCCCTCATCTGCATCATCTTCATCTACGAGGCCCTGGAGAAGCTGAGCCACCTGCGGGAGACCTTCCCCGTGCACATGCACAGCAAGCTCGACCTCCTCACCATCTATTAGTGGGTGCTCTCCTCCTCGCCCCTCGGCAGGTGCCTCTGGGCCCGTCCCGGCGTGGTTCCCTCAGCCCTGTCCCGGTTTCCCTCCTGCAGCTGTAAGTGCGAGCCCCCGGCTCACCCCAGCAACGAAACCCTGCGGTTCTGGCGGAGCAACGGGATCAACGTCCTGGGAATCACCTGGGGAAACCTCACAGTGACCGTAAGTGCCCTGGGCCACCGATTCTTCAGGGAGGCCAGGGACGTTCACGGGTGCCCCAGCCACCATCTTCAGGTGACCTCGGGCTTCAAAGTGCTCTGAGAAGTCCCTGCTTAAATCTCATGAGTACTTTTAATCTGCTTGGTCCTGGGAAGGAGAGCCCACCTTGCCCAGCCCACCTTGCCCAGCCCACCTTGCCCAGCTCACTTTGTCCCCAACCTCAGCATAAGAAATGTCCCCCTCAGCTGACCAAGGTTAAGGGAATGCTTTGATTCTTGGAGCATTTGGAGGACTGAAGTTCCTGCCTGAAGGCAGTGATTGGCTCCCTTAATTGGTTCCTAATAACCCCAGGCCCTGCTGTCTGTAGGGTCTTGCATAAATTTGCATGTCAGAGCAGCCCTACAGGGATAGTCCCTGGAAACAGAGCCCAGGTGTGGGATGGGAGCTCTTTGGGACATCTCCAGCCCCTTTTGGCCTTGTCCTGGGAGCCTCAACTGCAAAGGGATGATTTGTCTCTTTTTCTATCCCGTGGTTGTCTCAGCCCTCATTCCCTGTTCCCTCTTTATCCACAAATTTCAGCTTTTCCTTCTGCTCTGGTGTTTTCCTCAGCCATGGTGGGGCGGAGGATGTTCTGTGGGTTTGTGGTGTCCCACCATGCTTCCATCCGTGTAATTCCAGCTCCATGTGTCACTTGTTCAGCTGCTGCTGCCCCTTAATTATATTTACATATTTAAAATATACTGATATATTTATAATTTATTGATATATCGATATTTATTGATATATTGATATATATTGATTAACTTCCATGGCAGCTGCAGGGTCAAGGATCTTGCACCCAGACCCTCAATCCCCCCGTTATCCCAGTTTTCCCCCGTGTCCTGATGCTCTGTTTCTCCAGGAGTGTCGCTCTTTGCATGGGGAGTTCCAAGGACCTGCCTGTGGACGCAACGGCCCCTACGCGCCCAATGTCCTCTTCTGGTGCTGCATCCTCTTCTTCTCCACCTTTGTCCTGTCGAGTTTGTTGAAGAAGTTTAAAACCAGCCGTTACTTCCCAACCAGAGTAGGTAGAAGGTGGTGGCCCTGTCCCAAAATGCCATTCCTGGAGCACCAAAGGATTCGCCACCGCACAGTCAGGCTGGGAAATGCTGACCTTGGGTGTCCTTGCCTCATTTCCTTGAGTGCAGAGAGGTTGTGGCATTCCCCACCTGCCTCACGACCTGTTCCAGAGTGATGTTTTTTGGCTCAGGCACTGGGAAATCGGCTCTTCCAAAGTTATTTATTTCTTTTCCCCTTCTGAGCATCATTTGCTGGAGTGGCATTCAAATGAGGAGTTGCCATGGAATAACAGGAACAAATGATGCCTCAGTACCTTATTCCCATTTTACGCAAAAGTGTTGCACCTTTCCTCATTTTTAGTATTTTTGTTAATGTCTGAATTAAAATTTGAATTTTCCCCCTAATTAAACTCTTTCTACTGTCCCACATCAGATCCCCAGATCTCCAGCACGGCAGCAATATCCACCCCAGGGAATTGGCTGCGTGTCCTCGGAGTGGTGGGATTTTAGGGATTAACCAGTCCAAGCATTGTGGGTGTCCCCAGGTATCCCACCTCATGTCCTGGCTCCCCTCAGCCCTGGTTTCTCACCCCAGGTCCGATCCACAGTGAGTGACTTTGCTGTGTTCCTCACCATTGTCATCATGGTGCTCATCGACCTTGGGATAGGGATCCCATCCCCCAAGCTCCATGTCCCCCATATGTTCAAGGTAAAGGGGTTGGGGATTGGTGGAGAAGGCTTTTGGCACCTCAGGTGCCAGCAGGTGATATCCGGGCAGGTCAGGGCTGGGCTGCAGGAGGTGCTGGTGGTGTGAGGGTCTCCTCTGCCACATCCAAGTGCATGGATTTGTTCCTGTCTTTTGGGAAGACAGCCCCAAGGGGAGGGGGGACTCTGGGACAGAGGACACTGGCACAGCAGAGCCCCATGGGAGAGGGTGACACGGAGCCAGGGCTGGGCAATGTCTGGACACAGGGATGGAGGGGAATGGAGGCCAGGGAAGGGTTTGGGCTGGGAGCTGATCCCCCGTGTGTTGCAGCCCACCAGGGACGACCGTGGGTGGCTCATCAACCCCATCGGGCCCAACCCGTGGTGGACAGTGCTGGCTGCGCTCATCCCAGCCCTGCTCTGCACCATCCTCATCTTCATGGACCAGCAGATCACGGCTGTCATTGTCAACAGGAAGGAGCACAGGCTCAAGGTGAGGAGCTGCAGGGGTCCCCCCATCCCCACCCCACTTGGGCCCAAGCTCCTGTCCCAAACGCTTTGGGATAATGGCAGGCTATGTGGCAGAAGCTCTCCTGGACACAGGGAGGGGATGACAACTTTTGGAAGCAGCAAATGCATCTTGGAATGATGTAGAAGGGTGTTTTTTTTTCCAAATGTCAGTGGCAGCTGGGGAAGGGATCTCAATGAGCTCCAGGGATCACTCAGATCCAGGTCCTACCTGTAATTGGTGGGAATTTCTTTATGAATGAAAAAACAATCAATTTTTAAATTATTTCTGAGAAGCAGAGATGGTACAAACTCTCCAGACCCACTCGGTCTGATCCTGCTGGATTTTCATACAAGACTTAAAATCTGTGTTTGATTCCAGTCCTTACTTCAAACCTCATTTAAATTTCCCAGAAGCTGACTTGTACTTCAGCAGGATTTGAGTCCCACACGTGGTGTTGTCCTGGTCCCTGAGGGATGCTCCTGTTCCATTTTCACTCCCCAGAAAGGCTGTGGGTACCACCTGGACCTGTTCATGGTGGCCGTGATGCTGGGGGTGTGCTCGGTGATGGGGCTGCCCTGGTTCGTGGCCGCCACCGTGCTGTCCATCACCCACGTGAACAGCCTCAAAGTGGAGTCCGACTGCTCCGCGCCGGGCGAGCAGCCCAAGTTCCTGGGGATCCGGGAGCAGAGGGTCACTGGCCTGATGATCTTCGTGCTCATGGGCTGCTCCGTCTTCTTCACCTCCGTACTCAAGGTAAGCAGGGGAGGATGTATCTTGCTGTGGAAAGACAGGTGTCTGCCAGGGAAAAGCTGGAGCTTCCCTTGGAATGGAGAATGTAAACCCCCTCCCTCTGAATTAATATAGTTTTGAAATTTAGGGGCTTTCAGGCAAAGATATGGGAATAGGAAGAACAGTTCTTTACTAGGAATATTAAAAATGTAGCAGTACAAAAAAAGGCTAACAAAGAAAAGAAAGAAAAGGCAAACAAACAAAAGAAAGAAAAACCCTGCCAGAGTCAGAACACGACCTGAGCCCCTGTTGGTCAGGGTGTTGGGAGCAGCCCAGTCCAGCCCTCCTGCAGTGCCAGGTGTGGTTCTGTTGGAGCAGAGATGATTCTGCAGAAGGTTCCAGTGGTTCTGGGATGGGTCTGGTGTTCCTCTGGGAATGCAGTGCACACAGGCTGTGCTGCTGCTCTGAATCCCAGCTTTGATCCAGGCAGGAATGCTGGGCTCCTCCCCTGTGTGCAGCCTCTCCCCATGGGATGTTGGAATTGTCTCAGCCCTGCAGTGAGCCTGGCTGGCCCCTGA
>VZUI01024612.1:0-108253 GCA_013401135.1 Cettia cetti | reverse complement strand
AGGAAGGAAGGAAGGAAGGAAGGAAGGAAGGAAGGAAGGAAGGAAGGAAGGAAGGAAGGAAGGAAGGAAGGAAGGAAGATAACATTTTCACAAGTATGATACTTATCAGTTGCTGCACGGATAAGATTTCTACCCAACAAATAATAAAAAGGAATTTGGTTTAACTTTGGTGTCCTTTGGTCATGGTCTAATATAGAAAAAAATTGTCAAATAACTCTTCGACGCTGAAGACTGATTCAGACATTAGCACAGTTGCCAGAGTTAATTTTTCAACCTCACAATAGCAATTTCTCAAATTCACTGGATTTAGAAAAGCCCAAGGTGTCTGCGACAATAAATCAAACAGAGAAGCAAAATATCCCTGTATACTTTCTGTTTTTCTGAGGAGTAACACTGACATTAAAAAAAAAAAAAAGGAAAATTAAAGCATTCCTTTGTAGGTCTGTGTATGTTGTATGTACATGTGTTTCTGTTTCAACTGAAGAAATGTAGTTGTGCAATTGAATATAGAGAAATGCTTCAATAAAGTCTAAGAGGAATATACAATCAATGGATTTAAATCCATATATACAGTTTTCTCTGTAACAGAATTCCTGTGTGCGAGCATACATAAAATATGAGCATCTCTAATAAACAGCAGCTGCAGTATATAGCAAGCTGGATCTTTGTATGGAATATCTTTAAGGTGTTTTTGGCATGACTTCCAGGACTGTCTTGACCAACACTTTCCCAGATGTATAGGATTATGGGATATATCTTCTGGAATCTCTCAGGAAAGCACTTTAATTCACAGCCACACCTGGGCTGGATTTTGCAATCAGCTCCCATTTTCCACTTACAATTTTCCTTCCTCGTTCATTTTAATTTCTCTGTTTTCTCCCTTATCACTTAATATATTTTCCTCATTATTGGCATCTGGGCTGTGTGTTCTAACACAAACACCGAAAGACCAAATCAAGATTAAAAAAAAAAGAGCAAAAATATTCCCATTTCAGATGGAAGAGCAGATGGAGCTCTTGGCACTTCAGAGGATTCAAATTGACCCTCTGCACCAAGCTCAGGGAAGACAGACTGTCACTGCTGACTGGAAAACACTAAAGAGACCTGTTTTCCCATTGAATATACAGTAACGTTTTCTAATTCTTTAGCTCTAAGCTGTGCATGGCCATGAAAGAGCAGCTGAGGGGTTTTTTGTTGTTTTTTAGATTAGACTCTTTCATATCTCATGGATGCTCTTCTCTTACTTTTATGTTGAAACGATTGTCCTGAATTTTGAGACACAGGTTTGAGTCTACATTTTTTATCAAGTGCCTGAGAGATGCTGTGGTTAAGTGGTGACTACACCCTGCTCTTCCCCATGCCTTCTTGATAGTTTTAGAAATCACATCACAATCATACAAGGATTAAAACACTCTGAAGAGAAAGGGCTAAAAGCTCGGTGGTGCAAAAGAATTTAGCTCTACACAGCGCAGTTCACAATCTGGCCTGAATTTTCAAAGATGGCCTATGAACCTTCAGGGAATAATTATATTTCCCAGGTACTATGTACTATGATGGTTGCCTATCCTCATAATAACACAGTGAGCCATTAATGAGCTTTTCTGAATATTTTATGCTATTCCATTGGTTATAGCAATGTTTCAAGAGACTGATGCAAAATACTGGGTATGAAATGTAATAATTTATTTCTAAATTATATAAGTGCAATTTCAACATCTTCATTTTTTGTCCCTGAGGACAGAGTTATATTTTGGTTAAAATTTTTCTGAAGAAATAGCACAGACACAAACCGTATAAATCTAAATGTAATATATATCCACTTTAAAGGCATCAAAGTTTCAGCTAAATTTAGAAGCTGAAAGACAGACACAAATCATATCCTTTCAAAATGCTCAGGTTACTTAGATTCTGACAGAGCCTGTGAGACTTCTTGGAGGTATCTCCTACTTTGGTAACCTTATTCCTTATTCTGATCAAACTGTGTCCATTAAATCAAGTATGCTGGTACCTCATGGGAACTTACAGGAAAGATAGGGCAAGACTATTTACAAGGGCATGTAGTGACAGGAGAAGGTGGAATAGATTCAGACTAAAAGGCAGTAGGTTTAGATGAGATGCTAGGAAAAAAATCTTTACTGTGAGGATGTGAGACACTGAAACAGGTTGCCCAGGAATGCCTCATCCCTTGAGGTGTTCAAGGCCATGTTGGATGGGGCTCTGAGCAACCTGATCTAGTGGAAGGTATCCTGGACGATGGCAAGGGAGTTGGAACTAGATGATCTCCATGGTTCCCTTCCAACCCAAGCCATTCTATGATTCTATGATCATTTTTGTGGAGTCACATTATGGAAAAAATCTGTCCAAGAAGTAAACAGGTGTTTTGAAATTATTTTGCATGTGAACAAAATGGTATCTTTCATGCTTGACCAGCCTGCATTTGCTTCTCTAAACCAGAACAGAGGAATGAGCAGAGGAGTAAGCACTTCTACAGGTTCAGAAAAAAGTAACATGTTTTTAATATTTTAGAAAGATATTCCATGACACGTGCTGGATCCTGTGCTTCATCAGGAACTGTAGCAATAGGACAAGGGAGGTTGGTGTCAAAATAAAAGTGAATAGGCTTCCAATAGATATTGCTAAGAAATTCTTTACTGTGAGGGTACTGAGGCACTGGAACAGGTTTCCAAGAGAAGTCATGAGTGCCCCAACCCTGGCGATGTTTAAAAAGAAGTTGGATGGAACTTAGAGAAACCTGACTAGTGGAAGTCCCTGCTCATTCTTAAGGTCCCTTCCAATCCAAAGCATTCTGTGATTCTGTGCTTATCTCCAGTGTGGTAAGAAGCAAACTGTCAGAATATGGGGATTGCCCATGCTGGGAAAAATTTAATTCTTCTTTGACACCATGAACAACTGTGAATGGACACATCATTACTCAGAAATTACATAACTATTGTTCAAGGGCAGGGAATTCTTTTCTTAAAGACTGGCTGAGCGCAGCAACAGTTCTCTGAAATGTTCTGTTCAGCATACATAATTTTGAGGAAAACAACATGGACTGAAGAGATTTTTGTCTCCAGGTATTATCTTGACAAATATATCTTCAGACCTGGGTGCAAGTTGCTGTATTCAAGGTACTACTTTTCTGAGGAATTTTTATGAACAATTCTAAGGAGAAGGTAGACTCTGAAAGACATAATAAGGCTCCTCTCCTCCCTCCATGGAAGGGAACTCTACCCAGGAGATGCCAAGAATCCTCTTTTCAAACACAAATCACAGAACTTTTCCTTTTGGCCACTTTCTTTGTTTTCTGTAATGGAAGTCTAAATAATCACTGAGTTAATTTTAAAGAGAATTCTGAAAAAAAACCATCAATTCCACCCTCTCTGCCATTTTTCATTATAATACATTCATAAAATACATTGTGGATGTATTGCAAAGGAGACTTATAGGTGATGGCAGTACTTCCTCTGGCAGGAGCTGCAGAGCCACATCATACAAAGCCTCTGCCATGAAAGATGCAGATATAATCTAAAATGTGTTGAGATCCCTCATGATTTATTTAAATCCAAAATCAAAAGTCAGAGCTGTACAGAAATATTTCCCATCGTATTCTGCTTAAATTAGGATAATAAAGAAAAATCCTTCACTCTACTGAATGCGTAGCAAACTAAATGTGGCTCTTTTACTAATACAGTTTTAGTTTTCCCACTCTACCTACCTCAATTTTTAAATTCTTTTTTTTTTAATGTACCCTTATTTTTTCCTCTATAAAACTGACAAAACCAGATTAGCTTCAAAAAACATTTTCCTTTAAAATAGTTATTTTTCATTTTTAAGGGAAAATAGAAGCATCTGAAATTATGAACATCATTTGCTACACAAATATATTTTTGTGCCAAGTTTTGGTATAAAGAAAATTTTCAACTGAGTGACAAACCAATAAATATGTAGGCTTACAGTAGCTCTTCTGAGAAACTGAACTTCAAATAGTATCTTTATAATACTAACAAAAATGTGCTAATTTTTATGCTTTTTTTTCTTTCTTAGTTTGTTCCTGATGGTTGGGAAGTTGATTGTTCATTTTTCTACTGCCATTCACACCAGCTGCTATAAAGCAGCTATAAAAATACTCCCAGTGCAGATCTTGACCGTAGATCACCGTACCTAGACCCAGCTGCAGATGGATGGAGCAGCTGGTCCAGAGAGGTGCTGTTCCTGACTCCCACACACACTTGGTCATGATGCATGAACAGCACAGTTGCTCCCCAGCCACAATTCCCATTCAGTCACAGATTTATGAAGTAATGAGCCGCCTACTAGAAAAAAAACAAAACCAGCAGCTCTCCAGCACACTTTAAACAAACACCCAAGAATATTCCATAATTATAAATAACTGCAACTCAGCCATCAGATGAATTGCTAAAACTTTTTTATGTAACTTGTTAAATGGGAAGCAAATAGAGTAGAGCAAGGAAAGAAGGAAATAAGCCTATGTTGGGAGAGAGCAACATAAAAATTGGTAATTATTTTTCAGGTTATTTTCTCTTTTTTTTAACATCAGAGTGATGGTTGATGGGGCTGTTTGGGATGATTTATCAATATTTCATGTAACCTTACTATTCAACAATTATAATGGGAAAATGCCAGCTTATCCTGACTTCAGCTATAAGAGAAGCAAGCAGAAAGTACAAAGAATGGTGTGAGATAAGATGGATTCTGTAGTAAATGCCAATATATTGTGAACAATATATTGTGGACAAGAGGCAGTCTACATCTTGTGAAGATGCAAAGTCCTGGCTCTAAAGCAATTAACACTGTTTTTTAACAGCTTGGGTATAAGGTGCCATCAAGGATTAGTGCCATCAAGGATTAGTGGCCAAATGGAAATAATTTCTCCAGAAGGGAGGTGGGAATTTCTTGTGAGGTGTTCCTACATAGTCCCTTTCTGTGGCATGTGTGCAAAACAGATGTGTGCAATCCACAGTTTGAGATGATAGGGGTTTTGGTAATGAGGTCATGGAGGGGGCTTGCTGTTCTAAAATTATTTTCCTCTTGGTGTTTTGCTTCCATTGCAAGCTAGTTACTGCAGCTGCCAAAAGCTGATGTTCTTAAGTTCTTGAGCAGAGTATCTCCTAGCTGTATTCTGATACTGCATTAAGACGCCATGCTGGTGGAGGATACACTTCTCTCCCCCTGCCCAATGCTACAGTTTCCATGTAAAAACAACCCAGGAACAAGCAGAAGAAACTGAGTGCATAACCTGAGCACCAGTGTTTGACCTTGACCTGGACACTTCAGTTCCCAGAGAGGTGCTGTGGTGCAGATACAGCTTGTTTTCATCAGCAACCATAGCCTCAAGTAGGCAAGAACTACGCCTGTCCATCCAGTTTGATCTGATGGATGAGGGCAGTGACTCTGTAGAAAATAACTGTACATTGCATATTAGACAAAGACTAGAAATAAGGGTCTTAGAGTTAAAGTTTTAAAACACTATTTGTTTATAACTTTAAAACACTTTATTTGTAAAAAGATTTATATAACAATTATGTACCCTGCAGTACACTCTTCAGAAATTAACATTACTTGACTCTGCTTAGTATTGTTTGGTGCTGATAAGAAATATATTCACAGCTTTAAAGAACCCCACCTCTTGTATACTATTTGTTCCTAAAGAAGCAATACTGAGCTGTATTATTTATTTTGTTTTCTACCAATTTTTCTTGAAAAATCCATCACTGGTCTTAAGGCTTATAAACAATACACTAACAGTGGCTGATTTTATTTGATGTCAATTGCCCTTGAAAGGGCAGGTTCAACCCTTTATATCTCTCTTCTTCAACGAGCATAAGTAATTCAATGACTTGTTCTGTATCAGCAGGGAAATGGCTACATTATCTAATAGCCTTCTTCCATTTCTAACTTGTAAGATCCTATCAATGTCAATAGTTGAATTGTGTAACAAGGCTAATATATTTACAGAAAAACAATATAATGGAAATAATAAAATCTAGACTGAGGAACTCTCCAGTTTTAATAAGATAATATGTTGATATTTTTTTAACAAAGTTTTTTTTTCTTCTCAATAGCTCTCCTCATTGACTTTGTCAACTTTTATTTTTTTTTCTTTGAGAGCTCATATATGAACAGAATCCCATAAGAAATTAACCATAGCCATATATAAACTGATTAGTTAAGCAATGCATGACAGCAAGGGCTTTTATGCACAGAGACTGAAGGGAATTGGGACAGAAGTCCAAACTGTGACCTTCCCAGGTGCTAACATTTAGGAAATGAGAGTATGCACTACTCTAGAGAAACCTGGAATGAGTTCTTCTATGTCTTTTGCCTTCTCCCACAGAATTAATTGTCCTTGCTCATTCCATTAACGCTTTATTTCACTGACATCTAGCCAATGCAGTAGCAGAGGAAACATAAGGGTTTTAAAACTGGGACTTGTAAGCAACTTGGGCTACTTATAACTAGGCAGAGGACAGTAAATTTCAAAAGGTGATTGTCTTCTGCAATTTCTCCTCACAACACAATAGAGTTGTAACCAGCACATTCATTTTAGAATGAACGAAGTAACAATTAGAAAAGTCTGCTTTTTGTAGCACTCATGTAAAGTGTATTCTTAGATATAAAAGAAGTCCCAGCAATAACTCAACATGGTCATCCAGAATTGTAAAACACAAATACAGAAAGCCTTTCTTCGCTTGCTGGGAAGTTTATTTTTATTTCCAAGAAGAATGGTTGCTTAGCAAAGCCTGTATTTCTAAAGTCCATTTCCAATATCAAGATGTGAATGAAATCTAAAATATTATCAAAAATTCAGTTTGCTGTCCTGTGGCCTTTCTGTTCTCAAGCACAGTAAAACATATCTGTTAACAAGCATAACATACTTAATTTGTTTGTTCTGAAGCGTTAGCTCAAACTCTGTGACTTTTTCCACAGTTTTTTGTGCTGCTCTGAGTGCTAAACTGCGCCTCAGCATAATTTTCTGTGAAGTTCTTTTGGACCTGAGTTTATGTCAGAGGCATGTATTTCAGAGGCATTTATTTTAGAGGCATTTCCTCTGGAGCCATTTGTTCCAGAGGAAATCTTGTTAGTATGGTGTTTCTGAGCCTGCCTTCCCACAGCTCCTGAGCAGTGTGTATGTACTGTGCTTTTTGGGGTGCAGTGTCATTTTCCACTGGCTCTGCAGAATGACTTTTTGTGCTGTAGTGGCTCACCTGCATAATAATAGTAAATTGCTATATGATCATTAGCCGATCAATATCTGGTAAAGTAAACCTGAAATAAGGAAAAACAGATGTTGTTTTCTGTGTTTAATGAAAAAGGCTTATGCATCCTCATGCTGTATTGTCTGACCTTTCTTGGGTTTGGACCTTGTGTACCAGACAGAGGTATTTGCCACATAATTCATGTATTTGAATGCTGTTTACAGATTACCCAGAATAGAGCTGGAAAAGCAGAACAGCAGCCCCTGGCAAATGTGCCGATGAGCAGAACCTTTGAGGAAAGGGAAGCAGGACACCTGAGAGCTGCAGATCCTAGAATGTAACTACTCACATGCCCTGTCATCCCCTAGAGGCATATGGAAACTTCTACTCTTAACAAGAAGCCAGAATATTTCACTTTCTTTAAAATTTCACAACTAGGCGAAGAGGAATAAATATCACCCTATCACCAGTGCACTTTAATTATTTCATTCTGCTGCAGGAACAAAAATGCATCATTAAAAGTTTTCCAGATAGAAACAGTTTCTGACACATCCAGAGTGAATGGCAGCTCTTCATGGTTGAATACAGTAAGTACTTAACCCAAAGGGCTGATAGTAAATGTGAAACTGTTGGATGATTTCTGCATAAATGGGGAACACAAGCTAAAACTTTTTTTCAGAGAGGGCAAATCACCTTAGAGATAGCATTGACATGGCCATAAATCAAGATGCAAGGATATCTTTAAAGGTATTTGACCCCATTTTACTGGTATAACTCAGGTGATTTCCCTCTTAAGGCAGATTTATAGCCTCGTTGAAATAATGTTCTTATGGTAATCAAGGCTTCAACAGGGCCATTATTCTCTGTGTGTGACCCAGGCACCATTGGAAGGAAGGTATTACCCCAAAGAGGCAGGAATAGCAGCAAGAATAGCAGCTGCCACAACCTTACTTCAACACTGAGGGTGTAATTCTAGTGCAGGAGGGCAGTGTCTCACAAAGGGTTCAATCCACTGCTATAATTTCCAGTATTAAGCTGCAAAGTCATATAGATATGCTAAAATTAGTGCCTTTGCTATCAGAACTGTGTTGAAAACCATGCCTCCACCCTCTCCCTTATCGTCCTATAGGAAACCAACACCTTTCCTCTCAGGGGAAGCTAGCTAGCTACATGATTATATCCCTCCATATACTGAGTCAGATGAAAGGTTCATCCAGTTTAGTCACTTGACTTGCAGTGAGCATTCGTGGATGCTCAGGAAAGAATAAAAGGTCACGTGTAGAGTGATCCCTGCCCTGCTATGCACATCTAGTTTCTGATAATCTAGATGTAGTAATTTTTGTTGAATGAAATACACAACTTCTTTCTGTTGCAATGCAAAGTAATAGGGTTTTTTTCAGCTTTTTGTTTGCTTGCTTATTTTTAATCTGCTGAAAGCCAATTTCATTGTTTTCCATCATTGTTCTTTGTCTAACCATAGACCACAGGTACAAGTGTGACAATTTTCCAACTATGCCAGTTGCTCTATTAAAGATACAGTGTCTCTTCCTGCAAACTTTGGTCTTCAATTGGCTGCTTTCTAGTTCTAAGATATAATGTGAATCTATCTCATATGCATTATTCAAAAAATCCATGGTTTTATATACCTTATCATTTTTTCTTCCAACTGGTCTTCTCTGGATAAGGGTCCAGGTCTAGCTTCAATTCTAATGGAAATGAGAAGAAGGATTTACTGGTATAGCAGCTGAGACTCCTTGTCAACTAGTCAAGAACACTTCACCAAAGTACTCATTACTGGAAAATGTCAGTTTGTAGAAAATTAGTATTTTTCTGGGAACATTCCAGTCTTGAAAAACCTTTAGTAAGAGGTTTCTCTAGTCAGGGTAGGTTTTCTGGCCAAACTGAATGCAGAAATGAGGGAACAACTGCAGAACTATTAGCTGCTGGGATGTAACAACATGGAAAAGTAAACATCATTCAACCTATCTTCAGAACACAGTGCTTATACAGAGTTAAAGAAATTCTCACTGGATTAAGTGGTTTGCAATTAATCCAGGTCAAAGAAGGAACCAGTAGGATGGTGTAATGTACCCACAAATTTATATGCTTCTGGTATTATTGTAAACAATCTGACACAATGCTCTCCATTTTCCTTCACCTTATGGCTCTTTTACTAAAACTAGTAACATAAAGACCCCTCAAATTGTAAAGTAAAAATAAATTATTATCCATTTTCATGTAGTTCTAAACAAACTGTGTGCTGCTGCCCAAGAAACACAAAATTGCTCTGAAATCAGAAAGGAAAATCATTCACCAGAACTGTGGAACTTGCCTTTGTCACTGAATAGTGTCTTAAGCTGCATCTGGATGCCAGGCTCTGTCTTTGGTGAAATTTGCTCTCTTTGAAAGAGAGCAGGGTAAGAACAAATTCATCATTTCTCATTTGGGAAGCTAAAGATGGAGGCACCTTAGGGTCATTTCTGGTGAAAGGCAGTTTTTGGATTGTATACCACAGTTCTCAGATACTCAGCATGTTGCTCCCTGTTTTGTATGAAGTCAGCTGTAGTGCTTGTGAGCATCAAGAATGTCATAGCCAACATTTCATTTCTTGGCTCAGTTAACAATTGCAGAGTAAATACTGCTGACTGTGAAAAGTAGCAAGTGAATGGAACTCATGGAACTCAGTCCTGAGTAGATGTTTTACTTAACTTAAAAAAGTTTCAAGGTTTTCTTCTTTTGCCAAGTTTAATACTGATATTATTTCAAAAGTAACAAGCGAGGCTGATCCTTCCAAGTGGTCAATTTCCTCAGCAGCAGCTGAATTCCACATTAAGCTGGTGTCTGCATCTATTGCCAACCAGAGCGGTGCAAGATATTACCTAGAGTTGTACAGCAAACTAACACTGTTGCAAATCCTAACAGCAAAGCAGACTTCTACATGTCTTTCAGCCCTGGATGTGATGGAGGTAACTCCAGAGCAGTAGGTAATTTCTTTAACCCACCAGCCTGAAGGTATAGGGAAAAAGAAGTATGTTTTGAAAAAGTGTCTCTCTCCTTTTTTGTCTCCACGTAATTCTCTTTCAGATTGGAATAGTTTTCTTTCCCATTCTACTCCTAGAAAGCAAGTGAGCTTTCAGTGAGGCTGAACAAAAGTGGAAAAAAATCAATGAAGAATCAGTGTTCTTCACTATTTAAGCACCATGAATACAGCTTGGAACAAATGTACCTCTGCTGACAGGTGTAAGAGATAGACTTACTTGTGCTGATATAGCTGTATGAGAAAGGAGCTAAATTATCACTTTTCCCTACCATTCAGTTTTCATGCTGGGAAGAGAGCTTATTATCTCTATGACAATTACTCTCCTGTGCATTGCAATATGGAGAGTAGCTCAGCTAAAGCATGTTGTCTTCGCTGAACTAAAAATGACAAATTTCACAAACTCATATTCAATGTCAGCTTCTCCTTTGTTCTTCAATTTTTGTGATCCAAAAGATTAATCTCCTGGTTAAATCACTTAACAGCTACGGTACTTACAGCTTTATTGTTTTCACATTATCCAGCACATCAAAACCCAAGCCAAAACACAACCACCCAGGCCAAATTTTTGAAAGGGTGTGTCTAGGAACAAGTTTTCTTTGTGAATAAGAAAGCATTTATATAAGGTTTTGATTAAGAGTGAATATTGTATAACCAGTGACAAAAATATTAATTCTGTAGTGATGCTTTGAGCAACTTGTTCCCTGTTCTGTACTGTATTGTTGACTAAAGTGGGGAATATGGTTTGTACTCTCAATTAATCTACACCATGTTCTGGTGTCCATAGTTTTCCGTGTTACAATGGGTTCAAAAAAATCCAGAGTCAGGGAAAGAAAGCCCCAAAATGATGGATGTTACAAATATACCCTGAAGAACTGTCAAAGATAAAAAATTAATGATACATACACTAAAAAGCCCTAAATCCCTCCAGACGCAAACAAGAGAACAAGCAAGAAAAAGAAGTAAAGAAATAACTATGTAAAATGATTTTTTATCAGAACTTTGTAAAATGCTTTTACATCACTAAAAATATTTCTTCAACCTGCTAAAAAGACCCAGTTCTTCAAGACTCAGAGATCTAAGCGGGGGTTTTTTTGAGGCTAATACAACTGATTTTCACTATGACATACATAAAACACTTATAAGTCAATTTTCTCAGTCTAATTTAAAAAAAATTGTACCTGTATTCTGAAATCAGATGTTTCCATAGAATTAGAGGCTTTGCAGAAGGCCAGGTAAATTAGATTTCCCAGATTTTCTCTGTCTCAAAAATCAGATATCTTCTCAAAGCAAGTGAACAAGCTAGTACATAAAAATTAGCCTAACTGATTTTTACATTCAGTTTTTAATTGCATTTTTCTGTGCTTTCTTTTGCAGTTTGTCCTACAATCTTGCCTGCTTTTCAGGGGAAATCAGCAGCCCCAGCACTGCCTGCAGCTACCAGATGGAGGGAAGTCCTGGTCCAAGACCTCTCTCTGCCCCAGACTTCTGCAGAGATCTGTATTATTTTATGTTTGTGACTCCAGTGGCTCTCTCTGAAATGGAACTGCCCTTCCCTAAACAAAGTTGTGAAGAGATTTACAGTGGTGGTCAGTCACACCCTCCAGCTCCCTCACAGAGAGAGCTGCTTGCTGGCTTTTACATGCTCACACCCAGCTTTCTCATGCATATTTTGCAGTTTTATAAACGCTCTAGAAAACATGAGAGCACAAGGCAGCTCTCCTTCTCAGGTAACATGTTTTTCTGTGAGTGTTCTTGAGGTCCCTACACATGCCTGATCGGGTACCAGCCAGTCTCTGATAAAGTGTCTGGAGGCCCCTTGGAAAGGAAACATGATGGCAAAAGGTTTCTTCCTATTCTGCAGAAAAACTTGCTGATGCCTCCTGATTGCACACACTACTGGCTATTGCCTTGGCAAAAGAAGGTAAACCATGAAATTTAAGGCACTTCTGCATTAGAAGAGACACGAAAGAAGCAGAAGCAGAAGCAGAAGCAGAAGGAATAAATGTAACAAATGTAGCTGTAGGGGATAAAGCGATCCTCTTTCCACTGAACATGTCTGCAGAAAAACACTTGAGATAAGCTTCATTATCTTTCTATAGACACCTTGCTAACACAGGTGGGAGGCACTTAAGGAACTAGCAGATGAAGGGTTTCCTCAAGGTCAAGCAGAGTCTGTCAAAGTCACTATTTAACCCAGTGGAAAAGAAAAAATATATCGAAAGCCTCCCACAGAATACAAACAAACAAACAAAAAAGCTTTTCCTCAGAGATTTTTTTTTTCTTTTTTGTTCAGTTTTTCCATAGAAGTCATGAACAAATGTTTGATTTTTTTAATCGTGGTTTTCTAAGACCCTGCATTTTTCATGTCTTTCCAGTGTTTTGTGTGGACAATATTGCATCCTCTTAGCTGCAGTCAGTGCCAGTTGTGGAATCTGGAAGTACTGATTTCCAGACCATTGTACTTAAGTATTTCATTTTATGTTTCAGTGTTTCAGAAATACCATGGTTAAAAAAAAAAAAAAAAAAAAAAAAAAAAAAAAAAAAGAGAGAGAGAGAGAGAAAGAAGGAAAAAAAAAAAAAATAAAAAGGGGAAAAGAAAAGAAAGAAAATACCCAAAATACAGCTCCAAGTGATCTGCATAAAGCAAACAGAAATGTAGATGCTGGATTGTGTCCAGGACTCCTGGTTTCCTGCGACACTTAGAAAACAAAAGTTAGGGCAGCATGCTGCAAAAAGATACCACGCTTTTGCAGCACTGATAGGTTTTCCACATCTGCAATGCTACAGCTATAGAATTAGTTGTCAGACCCAAATTATCTCTCTTGCAGGCTGTACTGCCTGGGTTTGCAGGGCCATAAATCAAGGCTGTAGTCTGGCAATCGGGAGAGGAAAGAGCTTTTAAATAATTTTTTTTTAATCTATTCCTTTAAAAAAAGTAATTCCAATTAACTTTTAAATCTTTCTGATATTTTGTTTGTTAGTTGGGATTTTTTTTCCCCTTCCTTTTCCTTTTTTTGTAGCAAGCAGTGGGGTCATTTCATGGGAACTGCTGGAACAGGGACTATAGGGGAAAAACAAGAGTGCCTTCAGAGATGACATTTTTAATAAATAGCTGAGTATAATCTAGGAGCAAAGATAGGCTAGAATGAAAATCTGGATTTAAATATTTTTGAACTGGGACCAGCTCATGCAAAAATTTCAGGTACAGAACCTTCAGAAACAGGCCAACCAAAACAGAAGAACTGAATTCAAATCTGGTTTGAGCCAGTTCTAAAATAAGCAGCTTGATTTTACATCTCATTCCTTGGTACTTGTCTTTCTTATCCCTATATTAATGGCCAGACAGTACTTTTACTCTTTTTCCTTGATTTTAAATTTTTCTTGTGTAAGGAAAAATGAAGGGTGTCTTGGGAGGAGAAAAAAAAAAAAAAAAGCTTTTTTAGGGGGGGAGGCAGCTCCTGCTCTTCTGAGGAAACACAGTGAAAAAGAAAATTTTTATCAGAGTTGGAAACCTGAACAAGAATGCCAGTAGGAATGCAGTTGAAGTGCTACAGCACCATCTCCTGGAAGTCAGACATTTCTGAATTTCTAGACCTGATTTAATACACAGCCATTCAGAGAGAGGAAATTTACTTTGGGGTTAATTTAATACATTTCTCTTCACAAAAATATTTTAACAAAATATGAAGCTAATAGAAATAATTTCCATGACCTATAATATTTTAGGCAAAATTTTCTGTGTAGGAGTTTACTGCCATCAGACAGTACTTCTTAAATTCAAGCATTTGAGGCTAAATCATGAGAAAAGGGGGTAATAAAGATTGACAGTAAATTTGATTAAAGGTTGTCTTTCAACTAAAAATTACTTGGTTCAGTCTTAGTAATTTATTGTCAGAAAAATAAAAATATCAAACTAATTCTGCAAAAAAATAACAAAAGTATTTAACTAGTTCTGAAAGAAAGCCCTAAAAATAGTATTTAAGATTTAAGAATTTACATTATCAATTTCTGCTGTCCCAGAATCAGCTTTCTAACCCAGTAGCATAAATTAATCTTAAAAAAGGTGATAGTTAATGTGTAAATATATATTAAAAAAAAATACAACTGTTACATCCTTTTGCCATGAGGATTCTTGATGATTTCCTTCCAAATAGCTACTGAAATTTTTAGCTGATCATAGTATATCCAGGCAAGTTTTTCCCCAAAACCAGAGGTTTTCTTCCATGTTAAGTGACCAATTTCCCACTCCTGCTGAGATATGACTCCCTGAGTAAACGTCCTGCTTATCATCTGTTCTGGCTTGGAACCTGTCCCCAGGGTGAGCTTCTCCCAGTTTCTGGTGCAGAATCTCCCTCAACTCCTCTTGGCTATCGGGGCACATGGGATGCTGTAGAGCAGAAGCTGAAGCCTAAGGAGCCCTGGTGAAACAATTCACAAACAGGGTTTGGCAGGTCAGCTCTGTTTTCCAGTTCAGGTGTTTGATGTTGGGAATAAATCTTCTCTTTACCCTCTTTTTGCTCCGTGTGCATTCTATCGGCAGAGGAGTAAACCCCACTTTTAAAAAAGTGAAGTCCAGCAATAACAACTCAGTGAGCCCTGGTGCTTTCCTGTGCTACAACTCAGATCAGCAATACTGAGAAGCATAACAGGCGCTCAACAGAGCTCAATAGGACAATTTGCCCTCACGCACCACTGCTGAACCACATTTTGGTTTTTTTTTTTTTTTACCGAATTCTTCCCTCTTTTCCTCCTGCTCTCTGCGAGAAGGCGTATCTTGTTGAAGCACATCCAGAAGCAGCTTATGTTTTTGCCGTATTCACATTTCTGGTTTAAATTTACAGTGTGAAATGTCTCAGCCAAGTTTGGCAGCCGGGGCAGCTGGCTGCATCCCGCGGCAGCTCCGCTCCCGCAGCGGCGCTTGGAGGCTCCCCCGGGGACCCCGGCTCCGGGCAGCACCCCCGGCAGCGCCCGCTGCCAAACCCGCACCGCCGCCGGCTCTGGGGACAACGCCGCCTGCTCCTCGTTCCATCGGCAGCCCGTCTGGAACGCCGCACGTTCCCGCGGCAGAGCCAGGGAACGCGGCACGTTCCCTCCCGTAGTGCCTCCCTGCTGCTCTGGCTCGCTTCCTTGTGCCAAACTGCAATACAGTCTGGATGCACCCTCTCGGCACCAGGGAATAATCCCCCGAATAACATGAGAGATCCCTCAGTGTCTCAGGAGGAAGGGCTTCAAATTCTACTCTGAGCATTGCTGATCCCGTGTGCTCTCACCAAGACAGGAACTCCAACGGGGCACACAAAAGGTTAATACAACAGCGCTTTCAACATGGAAAGTAAACTCCTGTACAGAAAACCCATGAAAACAATCACATTTAAGGACAGCATTTAGCATAGGGCTTTTCCAAAATTATTCCAGTCATAAGTGAACCATGGCTGAACACTGAACTGTTTAATATTAAAAAAAAATAGAACCATAAGAAAATAGGATTTGAAAGAACTTCATACTCTACTGCTCTGAGATCAATTATACTTTCTAATTATACCCTAACTATGCCTTGTAAGTATAGATATTTAATACATACATATACTAAATCTCCTAACCATCAATCAACCTCTTCCACTGGTTCACTAACTTTTACTTTTTTTAATTTCCACAGTGTCTGAACTGAATGTCTTCTGTATTTCTTCAATTCCCTTGTTATTCACCCAGTATCCCTACTGGATGTGAAAAACAGATTCTCCTTCTGCTCTCTGCATTAGCTCTTTACATTCTTGAAGCCTTTCTGCTTTGTCTTCTTTCAGGTTTCTCTTCTTCAGGTTGCCCTGCCCTCCCCACTGTTTTAGCTATATATGACAGCATTTGCTCATTACTCATGCTGTTTAGACCTATAATTCAGCTTCCAGACTCTCCAGAAGGTTCACTTAATTCTTGCGGAGCTGTGCTATCAAGGATAGCAGTGGTCCAAATAAGCAGCAAGCAGGAAACTTTTGTTAGCATACTTCTGTCTTGTTTTTTGTTGTTTTGGTTAGGTTTTCTTTTTAAATATAAAGATATCTCATTTCTTTTATGTTCTTGTGGTATTCTGCCATCAAGTGTACATTGTATTTTATTATACCGTTCAAAATTCCAAAATGGATAAAAGCACGCCCTCCACTTGGAAATCCAGTCTTTTTTGTATGTGAGCTCTTGAGAGTCAAAACACTCTCATCCCTGAACACAGACTGTGGTCATGTCAAATGTATTCAAGATTGACTTAGTGATGAATGTTACAGTCCATCAAGAAGACAGAAACCAAATGGGCTGAGAATTTGGTGCCATTTGGAACAATGGCAAAACACAGTTGGCCTGAGCTTCTATCCATCACACCTGGCTTAGAGGACCTCTAACCTAAAGAGTCATGCTGGCATCAGCTGAAGATTACATTTTTTTTTATTATTTTTGTGAAATTCAGAGGGAAAGAATGTTGAAACACTGCATATGTTACATATCAAAACCACCTGGACGTGTGTTGCTTCAACTATTGACATTATATCATGACAACTGAAATAGCATTGCATAAATCTCTCCAATACCCTTCATGAAACCCATCAATAATTTTTAAGTGTTCACAACCCTGAAGTGTAAGATAGAAAAGATAGTGTTGCTCCTTTGGATGTAGGCATGCATCTCACTTAACCACAGCATTTTTAATAAACTCTCAATGAGAAAGCACATAGTGACATGGTGATGTTCTTGATTTGTACCTTAGTTACCTCTGATAATTTTAATATCTTATCTTTAAGCAACTTTACTTGTATTGTTTCTCATCTCTACTTTCTCACAGTTCTAAAATGGAGTAACTTCAAGATACAGTTTGAAAATTGCTTCCGAATCAGAAATATATGAGAGGCATGGAAACGTATTGCTCTTATTTTCACAACTATGTAATCAAGACCGTGAAGATTAAAGTCTTCCCTTAAACAAGTAGTTTTATGAACTTTACAGCCCACTATTTGCCTATTTCAGGAATAGCAGAAAAGGTATTACACAGTAAATGTTGTAAAAATCTTACAATCTGAGACTGATAAAGGGCTTTGGACTATCTAATAGAAGATACCAGGAAGAGTGTTATCAGTTAGACATGTAGTGAGGAACAATATTAAAATAAAAATTACATATCATTATATTTGTAACTTACTTCTCTTTTCTTCTTTGCCTTAAAATTTGGTTTGGGAACTTGTTCCCACACCAGAGAGCCTTGCTGGCCATGGGCAGACCCATGATAGAGAGCACTGATAGATCCAAAACTCCAGGTGCCACATGTAGGTCACCACTGTGTCATCTGATTCAGGGTTCCTGCTTTGTTCTGTGTGCAGCTGCAGGTTGTTGTGCCAAGTAGCAGGGACAGGTATTTCTCTTCAACAGCCCAGTCTCTCTTACAGAGCCAAGGGATCAGGAGATGGGAGAAAAGCAAAAAAAAGGATGCTGGAAAAAGAGCACTGCAGCTAATGAGAGGAAAGGTGATGAAAGTCATCAAGAGAAATGAAAGGAAACATTATATAGGAAGTAGTGCTGGAGTTTGGAAAGAGCCTAAATACCTCAGCCTCCACAAGTCTCCAAAGGGAGCAGAGATATTGGGAAACCTTGAAAAACACATTCTCAGGAACAGGTGTTGCATGCTGGCTCATCCCACCTCACTCCCCTCCCAGCCAGGTAACCCACACCTCCCCCCCCTCTGTAAGTGGGAAGTGTACGGGATCTGTCCCGAGAAAAATGAAGCAGCAGAATTACATTGACGAGGAGGAGGAGGACAAAGAGTCTGTTAGTCACCTTGTGCTGAAGGTGACAGTAAGGAACAGGAATTTCTATTTTTATAGACACTAAATCCAGGTTGAATTCACAGGAAGGTCAGTTTTGAGTTACTGGCCCTGCAAATGTATGGACAGGGAACATACTTTACCACTTAGGGAGAAAAAGCAAACCAAGGAAAGGTAGAGGTGAAAACTGCACATAAACAGATGACAAGAAAAGTGGAGGAAAAAAACAACCTGCATAAGGAAATTACAAATTAAAGATCGAAGTAAATGAAGAAAAAACAGAGGAGGATAAAATTGTAAAACTCAAAAAAAGGACAGTGCATCCCTGCTAAAAACAGTGTTTCATTAGGATTGGTGAGAGTTTTGGGGAATCTGAAATGTTAAAAACAAAAAGATGGCATATTATCTTAAATTAAGGGCATATTAAAAATTGCATTAAGCAGAGAAGAAAAACAACAATTTGAAAACATGTAGCTGCTGGAACAAGACAGAGAGCGGGTACAGGAGCAGTTGCTTTTAAACACTGACATAATGCTGACATTTTATCAGATTTGGAGAAATCCAGGGAAACTCCTATTCCCTTTCTTGTCCTGAGTAGAAAGCCAGAAATCTGATAGGACAGGCACCAGAAAAGTGAGGTTGTATGAGAAATTGTACTTAGAATGCAAATGTATATGAGGGAGAGAACTAGATAAGGGTGCAGTAACACTAAAGTTAAAGAAAACCAAAACAGCAACCATTTCTGGAGTTAAAACTCCACCTTTTCCCCTGCTCCCTATGAATAACATTTAGCAACAGCTATTCTGGTCCATTAATCAACTTTATTCTGAAACTACTGATAACTCTGCAACAACCAAAGATTTTTAAACCCCTGTCAGACTTAAACAGAAGAAAATGTGCAAATTCTCATCATGAAGAAAAATATGACAGCAAGAAAAAAAAAGCAAGAGAGTGAACTGCATCTTGTTCTGGAGAATCTATCATACCATGGGCATAACTCTGAGTTGCTATAGAAAATAGTCCCATAGGAAGCTGGAAAACAAGCTTTGCCACTTTCCTACCCTTTTTTTTTGCAATCTCTCCACATCTTTCTCTACCATCACAACTCCCATCACAACTCCAGCATTTTGATGATGGATGAAAGACTCATGAGGATTTTTCAGAAACTGAGATTTTCAGAGCCTCTTAAAGTACTCTGCCACACTATTAATTGTAGTACTCAGAAGATTTTCTTGAATAGATCTGTTCAGTTTTTTTTCTATCAACAAACAAGTAACACCTGATTGACAGGTTGCTCTTCTTTAAAGGACTTTTAAAGTATTATATATATTGAAATAATATGAAAATACAATAGCAGTTGACTAATTGCTCTGATCAGTTTGCTCTGAATACAATGGAAATTATATTTTAAAAAATATCCCATTAACCACAATGGCTTATGCCAGACTCAGTTGCAGCTTTCCTTTAGATCCCTTTTCAGGTCCCCTGGCAGACGCTATTGACCTTGTTTTGTTTAGTTTCTTTTATAAAAGGTGTCAACATAGGGGAGTTTTGGTGCTCCCCTGGAGATACTGGAGGGTGGAATGCTGCTGAGCTCAGTGGAGAAATCAGTCCCAGAAATTAATCGGGCCCTGGTCAACCCATTGTACTTATCACAGAGGTTTAGTCCAGACTGTTGGTCTGGCCTTAACTTGTGGCTCAGAGGCAGCAGCTGTGAGGGTTAGCTACCATGGAGAAATGCTGGTTAGCAAAATGTGACTGATAACCTCTTCAGAACATCAGCTGACAGGGTGCCGCATCTCAATTCAAATTTCAGTTTCATCTTTGAAGTATTAAATCAGGGACTTAATTAAAAAAACCCTTTCCCATAGAAAGATTGGGATCATTTAAACAGCAACAGATGGTGGCAAGAGAGAATTTCATGAAGAAACTGAAATGAACCAAGAATTTTCAGGCTCTGGAAAAGAAGGTAATAAGGCCGTGTGATTTCTCCCTGCTAGAGCTGTCTCAGCAGCCAGCTCTTCCTCCACCTGCCCTCAGCAGAGCTAGGACCAGACTAGGATTCCAACTGTAGACATTTTTACCTGGGTCACAGTCTGAATTTTCAGGGAATGTGGTTTCTAGCAGAATCCAGAGAGCCAGGAAGTGCAATTTCCTAGAAATCAAATGGAAGAATTACAGGAAGAGAGGGTGGGCTGAGAAGTATAAGGGAAAGCAAAAACTTCATAGATGTACTAGAACTGAAGGCTCCAAGAACAAAGAAGCTGAGGTCTGCAGAAGCCCCAGCAAAAGAAAAGGAACACATTTCTCCACAGGGAGAAAGTTGGCTGTGACCTACTATTGCTGGCAGACGGAGCTTCAGCCTCAGCTGGCAATCTATTAGGCTTTAAAAAAAGTAGTAAACTGTCTTGGCAATGAGAGGGAAACCAACTGTATTGCTGAGGGAAGGAAAACCACATGCTCTGACAGCTTAGTGGTTCATGACCCCAGCTCACAAAAGAAGCCGAATGGTGGCAGTGGGTGGTGACTCACTTCTCCGCCTGACAGAGGCATCCCTTTGTTGGTATGACCTAATGCTTATGGAGAGGCTTTGCCCAAACCAGAACTGCTGCACACATTTGCCAAGGCTCATTCAGCCCTCTGATTCCTCCTCCACATGGCTCAGTCACTTGAGAGCTAATGCCACTGCTCTAGGAACAAGCAAGAGAAAACCATAAAAAACAGCAGGAATCCTGAAGAGATGGTGAGAGAATTGAAGCCTCAGCTGGTGTTCTTATCAATCCCATCAGAAAGGGTAAAAGCCCAAGCAAGGACAGACACATCCTGGAGATAAATATATGGTTGTACAGATGGTGAGGCTTAGAGCACTTGGGTTTCCTGAAGGGGGAGGCTGTATTCATAAAAGGGTCATAAGAGGGATGAGAAGGAAATGACTGAATCAGTTGTAGATATGTGTAAAGTATTTTGCCTTATACGATGCAGGATGCACATGTTCACTTTGAGATCTGGAATCTGGAGGGAGACAGACCTTCTGAAACTCCCAAGGGTAATAACAGAAGGAGGAAAGGACATCTTTGGAAAAGAAATAAAACAGGATGCAGAGAATGCAACCCGGGGTGTGTTTAAATTTATTTCAGTCTTTTCATAGTTAAGTATCGAATTTAAACTGGTCATGTAGGCTAATATTGCAATCAGACCCTTTCACCTGTCCTAGACTGCTATTTTATGATGGGAAGAACTGCCTCTGAAGGAGTTTGTTACTCTACAAGGACTCTGAAGGAAACATAGATAACTGACTGCCCAACATAGCTAAAAAGTCAGAATAAAATATTAACACTTTCACAGATCTGAGTGGAAGAGAAATCCCTTCTTAACTTGAATCTGATCAAAAAGGAAAACATGACTGAAAATAAGGAGGGGCAGGTAAATTATAGGAAAATGAGCAGTGAAGTGATAGAATTGATACATCTTGGAAATGGAGGAGGAAAGAACACTGGAAAAACATGACAGTGGGCTTCAAGAAAAGAGACTGTCATATCTCAGTGAAGTGAAAAAGAAGACCCATTAGGAAACAGAACTATAGAAAATAGTCCAAGGGAATTACAGCTGACAGTTTCTTAAATAAGACACAAAAAAGATGAGTGAAAAAGTATAAGGAAGAGTGGCCACTACAGGACTTGATTTAACCTTTTCTTAGCATCATTGGAAACAGAACAGAAATGAAATATTTCACTGCCTCACAAGTTCCTTTCTCCCTTGCCTCTTTAGTTCCCCTTAGCTGTAACGAAAAATATTCCTTAAGAGTTCCACCTCAGATTCTCCTTGAAAGAAAATGAATGACCATAATAGTGAGATGCTCTGGCTACCTCTTCATTTTCTCACTCTCAAGAAAGAAATAATATAAAATACAAACTGACCAAATTCTTAACAACAAGCATGGCAAATGACGTAGATGTGAAGAGCTAATGGCAAAAAGAACAAAAACCAAGAAAATTTCAGTACAAAAAAAAAAATAAATACAGTAACATTAAAGCATTTCACAATTTTTTAAGTAGCAAGATCTACTCTTCTGCTCAGTGTAAAGAGAAGGCTATTGACAGATATTGCCAGTGGATCTGAAGAGTTTCATGGGGTTTTGGCTTTAGTCTTCACCAACTGTGATTAGATAGCTAACACAATTAGCATCAATGTCAAAGGAATATCAAGTCCGCTGGCATAAAAAAAGAGAAACTCACAGGTAATCTAAAAAAGTTAACTGCTTTCAAATATGTTGATACTCTCTTTAAATTCTCCTCAGAGAAATTAGGATACTGTCTACGGCAAGGCCAGAAAACATATTCATGGTGGATAGCTGGGCTCCAGGAGACAGAAGAGATAAAACACAGTGTAATGTGTATAAAAAGGAGAAAAGGAGCTCTCAGTCATTTACAGACCAGTGGAGCATCGCTTCTGCTGCATAACCTGGAATAAATAGATATAAAGAAAAAGGCTATAAGTATTTGACACATAGATTAGTAAAGAAGAAACTCTGTTGAATCTATTGACAGACCTTTGATGGCAGAATAAAGGGGTTTGCGGATAGGAAAGAAGAAATAACCAAGTGTGACATAGTTGTGCTTCTTTAAGGTTTGACTGTCTTCTATCCCAGTTCTATAAGCAGGTTGGGAATGTATGATTAAAAAACATAAATGCAACATCAAGATGGGAAGATGCATACAGACGGGATCTACAAGGTTCTGTGAATGGTCTGGTAGTGTCTAGACTAACATTTAAATATTTTAAACAATAAATCATTTGGACAGGAGAACAGAAATAAGTTTTTGAAATCTGAGGCTGTACAATCCTGTAATTGTAAATATTGTAGACAGCAAGATTAGAACTCAAAATTACTTTGATAAATTGAATTTATTCTTGATGCCAAAAATGATATTGAGATATTGAATCAATGACATGGAATAAATGGGACACATGGCACTGTGAGAGATAATCAAAAGTGTAGTACAAATACAACACTAAATCAACTGGCTACAGGTAAAGCTCTTGAGGCTATGGTGAATAGCACAGCACATACAGTGGTGGTTCAAATAGTGTGACTTCAGCCAGATCTCCATTCCAAATGTATTTCTGAAAAATAGGACACTTTTGGAGAGAGTGCAGAGGACACTGACAACTCCGATCAAAAATCTGAAGACCTAGAAGACCTAGCAAGGAGACTAGAACTTCTTGTGTTGGCATTTTTGTTGGGTTTTTTTTAAGTGCAAAGAGAAGTGAGGGAGAGTTAAAAGCAGTTTTCAACTACATCAAAATTTACTGAAAAGGGAGAAGGAAGTTTTTGCATTAGTTTCATTTATTGTATTTTTATGCACATTGGAAACAGAACAAGTACTGGTGATTTAAATTGCAATAGTAGAATCTTTTACAAAGTTTTCTCATTGTAAGGAAAAGGAAATTCCAGATTGTTTTGTCAAAGATGATTACAGTATCCTCAAAGCTTGTTGACCAAGTTAAGCAAACAGATATTATACACAGTGATGAGGGAGGGAGAGAAGGAGGAATTTTGCACTAGGTTTAGGCATTTTGGGTTACTTCTTTCCTACATACTTTCTTTGAATCCATAATCTCAGAGAATAAAACTTATTCAGAGTGATATTAACCTCTTTTAGGTGCTTCAATCCTGTTGCCAGCTGCTAGAAATAGTATCCATTTTGAGAAAGATAAATGTGGAGAAGAGAATATACCAGCCATGACACTGGGATAACAAATTGCTCCAGAAGGGTAGAAAATCTGTGATGAACATCACTGCTAATCCTTTGGGAAACTTCATCTGACTTGCAGATGAGACTCATGGTACAGCATAAAGTTATTCCAAAGGAACTGAGCCATCCATGGCCCTAGATTCAGGGAATAATTTTTAGATACCTTGGGTTTAGACTACAAAGAATCTCAAAGGCTTGAAAGACAAGTTGTGTTGCTGACAGAGTCATATTCTACGGTATGGCACATAATTAGTCCATTTGAAAAGTGAAAAAACCACAAACCATTCATTTTACCCAAGTAGAGCGTTATTGTTTATCTTCAGGTTGTGTGCTAGAGACAAAAGGAATTTGTGTTCTTTCTTGGTTTAATAAAGGCTGATATCTCTTTCTATGTGAGAAGTAAATAAGCACAGGTGGTCTACTTTATGATGAAAAACATACTTGAATTTCCATTCTAATTATTGTGGAACTGTCTTATATCTCTCTGGTCTTTAATGCATATCTCAATCCTACAGTTTCAACCTTAATAAGGCAAATTTTAATTTTTCTTATGCATGTATTAGAAGGAACAATTAGAATTTTGTGGATATATACACCAAAAAAAAAGATATTTTAAAAAAATAACAAAAAAGCCTACCAGGGAAGCATTTTATTTTTATAGAGAATCTATCATTTTATAAATTTTTTTTCTAACACCTAGCTGACCTCATCCATTTGAATTTGCTTATTAGCTGAGGAGGAAAACTGAAATAAAAATAAGCCTTCAACACCTCTGTTAGGTAGTGGATAATTTTTTTCTGTTTTCACATAAAAATGGGAGTTATAAGCCTTATAGGCTTAGTTGGTAAATGCTTATTTTCAATTCTATCTAAAGCAAATTTAACATTCAGGAACTAATGAAAAAGAAAATCTGATCAATTAAAGTGAGAGGATATTTCAACATATGTATTTTGTTATATATTGCAAGTTTAAAGAAACTGATTTTAGAAAACTTTTCAAGGGACAAAGATTCTCATATATTTGTCCCATGGAAACACATACGGCTTAGTCTAGGGTAAGCTGGGAAATTATTGTGTTCATCCAGCTTTCACAATGTCGTAAGAAAAATGGTCCACACCACTGTTGTTCATTGCAGCTGAGAATGTCTTGCCTTTTGAGAGTGGTATGTAAGGAACACTGGTTCACTTAAATGTTGTTTCTTCCTCTGGAGAGCTGAAAAAACATATCTCAGCTACTCTTCTCCCTGGTAAGGACTTTGAGCGTGAATAATCAATGCCAGTAAAACCAAGGTAACAGAACTAGCTAAACTGAAAATTGATTTTGAGGTTTTCTTACTCATGAGACCAGCATAAAGGCTTAGGTCACAGATTAGTGTGACTGAGAAAACTTTGTGCAGTTTGCTATACAGAGGGACTGGAACTGAAAGGAAAACATGAGGATGATACAATCTTTATAATATATCTATTGGATAAAGTACTCTGTACAAAAAAAAAAAAGAGAGATAAGTATTACTTGGACACTTGAGAGAGTGTGTGGAATAACAGGAAAGTCATTCCATGCATTGGTGTCTCTCAGGCACTAATTGAGCAATGTCAGTGTTTCTAGAAGTTTGTTCAATGTACTTAGGATAGATTTCTTCCAGGTTTCTTGTGTATTTGACCCAAAATTAAGGTTAAATGGTGAGCAAATAAGAAATTCTGGGGAACTCCACCCACAGAATCTCACTCTCACAGAATCACAAAACTTGAATTTCAAAGGCAACTCTGGAGTTCACCTAGTACAACTCCCTGCTCAAAGCAGAGTCAGCTAAGAGCAGGTTTCCCAGGATTGTGTCCTCTCAGGTGTTAGATATCACCAAGGTGGCAGATGCCACAACCTCTCAGGGAAATCTATTATGGTGTTAAACACCATAAACAGCCTCACATTAAAAAAATCTTTTTCCTGATGTTCAAATACAATAATCAGTATTTCACCTTGTGACATCATCGTCTCTTGTATTCTCACGAGATACCACTGAGAAGATTCTGTCTGTATCTTTTGATCAGGTATTTATACACATTGACAAGATTCCCCCTAAGCTTTCTCTTCTCCAGGATGAATCAACCTTTACTCAGATGTCAGATGCTTCACTTCCTTCATCATCTTTATAAGATTCTTGCTGGACCACTTCTTGAGTTAGCTGAGGTCCCTCACTGCAGGGTGAGAACCTGGTGTGCTCATGTGTTAATCCTAACCCTACTCCTCACAGTTTTGCAATTACATGGATACAAGCTGACCCCATAAATTTATGCACAGCTTTGATGGTTCCTCCTTACACAGAGACATACATACACACACACAATTATACACATGATGCACTGGAGTATATAAACAAATGTGTAGGCACTGGACAAGATGAACATTGTAGATTCCTTACAACTGAAGGAAGTTGTAAGGAAGTTCTATTACTGTGTTTTATATATACAAATGTATGTATGTAAGGATGTATATATATACACACACACATATAAACACACTGATAGGTATACATCAGGTGTAGGAGAAAAATTCATGGGGTATGACTAACTTTTGGGTAGATGACTGTCATTTCGAGCACATTTTTGAATGTGTCAGTCCCATCCATAAGTCACAGGCAATGGAGAAGTATGATGGTGGAGAGTGAGCCACCCAAATCTGAGCACCAGGAATGTGCCAATCACAGCACAGATATAGCAAATACCAACACCCTCCTGGATCTGTCAGTTCTTCAGAAGTGTGGAGATTGTTGTACCTACGTAATATCAGGGTTCATTGAAGCAAACACATGCCATCCAGCTGAATGAAATATGCCTACCTTGGCAGCAAACCACGGAGAAGATGGCATTAAATTGCCTCTTTGTCTCCATCCAGTGCAATATGGAGGCAAAATTCTTTTTAAAAATTCTCTGTGCTGCAAGAACTGTGCAAACTGTCATATTCAAAATTCAGTAGTTGCATTTTGATAAACTTTTTAAACAACTTAATTACATGGTGCCTAAAGGAGAGCTGAATTTCTTGAATGTCCTTTAATAGGACATTCCAGCCAATGCCAAATCTAGAAAACAAGCTGTATTTAATGTCTTTAACAAGAGGCTTCAGATGTCATAGCCACAGCAGGAAGTAAAACCTGGATTTAGAGAGAAGCAAGCTGATCTTTAGATTGACTTAGAGACAAGATTTAGTCAGAGTGGACAGAAAAAGATGTAGATGGGTAGACACAGTGCAGAGATGGAGAGAAGAAGAGATAGATACTGCAGATAGATTCTCATGAAATAGTCTTTCCGTGTTTGGTGTGCAGCTGCATAGCACCTGCCTGACATTTACAGCAGATAGCTTTTATTCATTTCATGGGATATTCATCAAAATGTGGTTGAGAGATGGAGAAAATTCCAAGTATGTGTCATCACTTTACTGGTTTGTGCAGCTGTTTCCTAAAGCACACAATGATGTTGTGTTGTTAAGGAAATACACTGTCACCCTGCTGAACAAATAAAGCATTTAGTTTATTGAGTAACATTACAATAATGATGGGAGATAATAGACTAAAAATACTGTTTATTCAGTAAGAACGGACAAAAACTTTACTGTCCATGAAAGAATCACTCCATGTACAGAAAATAAAAATTGTGTTATTTATTTAAGCTACCTCTTTAACAGTACTGCTGCAAAATACTTCCTGACATAATCTTTGATCAAGGATAAGAACAAGCAAACATCCTTAGCGGCAGAACTCATCAGACTAGAGCTCAGACTACTGGAACCAGACAGGGGATTGTATCTATCACATGTAACAGCAAATAATTATGCTGTCAAATACATAAGCCTAAAATAGATGAGGGGTGGGGAGTGGGGTGGGTGCTATATTGTTGTTGGGATATTGAATTAATAAATTTCTGATCATAACAAAGGCTCATGTCACTTTTTCTTGGGAGTAAGCTTGTCTTGATTTTACAACTCTTTTTATATGATGCTAAATATTTCTCAAAATCTGATGCTTTCAGAAATATTTATTTAAGGTATTTCTTATGAAGATAGTATGTCAGCCAAATGATCTGAGACAGTTACACAGGACTAGGCTGCTAACTGTATGATGATCTTTTACACAGGCAAATCTAGCCGAAAGCCATAGCATTTTCTTCTGTCCTGTTTCTTTTCTTTTGATTTTGCAAATGTTACAGGAGAGAAAAGAAGAAAAAAAAGACAAATAAAAAGATAAAAGAAAAAAAAGAAAAAAGGAAGAAAGAAGAAAGAAAAAGAGAAAGAAAAAGAGGAAGAAAAAAGAAGAAAAAGAAAAAGACTCTAATAATATTTCCTTTGGAGAGGCAGGTGGGACCCATTCTCTTGTCATAGTTTCATTTGTAATAGATTTTTCATATGTTTCTTATATTTGAGCTTATGTTTTGGAGCTCTTACTTGATTTAAGCAAACTTCCACAAAAAAGTTCAGGGACAAGATACAAGTATTTTGTTCTGCATGACAGACTGTGTCTTGGTCTAGACTAGATCAAAATCAGACCTAATTTCAAGCAAGGCCCCATTCATATGCTTCACCTGCTTCATCCTGAAGCTGTCACCACCTTCCCACACATCTGCCCCTCAGGGATATCCCCCAGAGAATACCTTACCCCTGACTGCCCCACACCAGCTCAGCAGTGCTACTGCAGAGCACAATGACAAACCCTGTTCCTGAGCTGGGGAAAGCTCTCCTGTGAGGGCAGTCTTGGGGTACACACACCCCATGGCTGTGGGACAATTGCAAAAGCAACATTTTATGGGCCCAGGGTTACCCAGCAAAGCAGTATGAGCTCCCCTCACACAGCCAAAGGAGATGTGCAAAGACAGGAAGGACACCAACACTGCGCTCTGCTAGACCTGCCTGCTGGAGCAAAGGACCGGAACGGTGCTGGGAGCTAGGGGAGATAAAACAGGAAAGATTCTACAAATGAGAGAGTGAGGCAAACAGTGTTCAATAGATTTATGGGTCTTTTTTACTAATTTGTTGGCAATCTGAAAAAAAAATCCCTGAACAAGTTGCTGCAGAGGGCTGGATGCTGAACTGCTGACGTAAGCCCTCAGGACAATCCCTGTAATCACAGCTATGGTGACACACAGTTACTGAGCTGGTCCAGGCCATCTGTGGTGGCAGCTGAAGCAGGGAGTTGAGATGCACGGCTGTAATTTTTGGAGAAAACTTCAGAGCTCCCTGAGACTCCTCCCTGTTCTAGTGGCAACCCCAATCAGTGCAACCACAAACTTTTCTGACTTGAGCACTCAGTAGGATCCTCTCAGCTAAAATGAAAGTCAATTCAATTAATAATGCAAACTGTCTACCGAAGCCTCCTGCAGTTAAGTAAGGAACTCACAAGTGTTGGAACATTTTAGGCTTTGTCCTTTAGAGCAAAGTTGTTAAACTATGACCTCATGGTGCCTCTATCTTGGCCTAGATCCAAAGGCAATTGAAGTCAGCTCTATTGACTTCAGCAGGCTTTCGAACAAGCCCTCTTCCACTTCAGCACAAGGCTATTTTTAATTAATCAAGACAGCCTATTGGAATCCTTTTTGGCCTTTAAAAATCGAGTGTACTGTTGCCTTGGAACTGAAGGTCTCATCATGATGCTTGGCTATGATATCAGGATGGAAGGAGATATAAAAGCCCTTTTCTTGTATCAAGCTGCTCCTGCTGGAGCTGCTCTTTTCTTGTTTCTTGTTGCTAAAATAGCAGTGCTATTGTTTGCTTTATTGGTCTCATCTTTTGGGATTTGCAAATCCCTTTCTAGGGCAGGCAACCTGCACGCACGCACGCTCACAGGCCCCCAAGCCCGCTACCCACACAGGCTCACACCAGCCACGTGTGCTCATTGCTGCCTGTATTTCTGCAGAGTTCTTTTAACTTCATTGCCATTCACTGGTTATCTACCCAAAATATTTTTTTTTACTTATATATAATCCATGACAGATTTCCCAGAAGAATCTGCTGTCATATTGTTATGTACAGGCATTTTTTCCATTTCTTAAACATGTAGCAGAACAACTTACGTACTATTTTTTGTGCTCAAGGGAATTTTTTTTTACTTTAATTCCATTATTTTTCATAGTGTGTTGTCCTGCCTTAAATAACCAAACAATTTTGTAGTAACATAGACAGGAGATATGGATTGAAAAAAGGGAAAAAAAGAGGGAAAATTTGAGAGATTATATTTGTTGCTATGCTACTAGAGATCAGTCTCCTCCACAATCTAAAAAAGAAAACCAAATCAAACTGGATTTTTCAACCATATTTCTATGACATTATAATGTGTTACGGGCAGTGATACTTTATATTTCAGATGTAATTAATGATAGATGTTGACTGTCATATGTATAAAAGAAGAAAATCTATTTTCATAAGTAAAACATAAAACTGAAAAATTATCTCTGACTTGATATTTCAAAATGTGAATAACTTCTTAGGTTAAATTATATTTTATTTGTGTACTTGTGTCATAAGAAATCAAAGAATTATAGAATGTGCTGAGTTGGAAGGAACCCACAAGGATCATCAAGTCCAACTCCTGGCCCTGCACAGCACCATCCCAAAGAGTCACATCCTGTGCTGAAATGCTTCTTGAGCTCTGTCAGGCTTGGTGCTGTGACCACTGCCCTGGGGAGACTGTTCCAGTGCCCAAACACCCTCTGGGGGAAGAACACTTCATTAATATCAAAACTAAACCTCCCCTGACTCAGCTTCACAACACTGTATTTTTCTAAATCAGAATGAGAACAATCTTCAACATGTTACAATTTTGTATCAAAATTAATTACAATTTTGAGTTGCCTCCGAACTGTGAAAAGGTCAGAAGACCTGTGTTTCAAGCCAAAAGGTTTTTATCTTCCTTGATATCAATAGAACTCATAAAAGGAAATATTAAGAGCTTTTACTGAGCTTTGTGGATCTAAATCAATACAGAAATGGAAAGTGTTGTTATTAAAAAGAAAAACAGTAATTTCAGTTCCTGAGCCAAAATGAGCCAGGATATGGAAAGAGCCACATCCAAAGCCCTCTGGAGTTAATCAAAGTCTTTCCATTGCTTGCTGTGGAACTTTATTCAAATTGTGAATTTCTCATGGTGACATCTGTGCGTACTCCATTGACGGATGTGGTGAAACAGTGCTGGAGATGATCACAGATAGATGCCAGTGCTGCTGAATGACAACTTCCTGGCTTTGTGTAGCATTTCTTCAGTTTTTCATGCCATTCTTTGGATGTCATCATTCATCTGTTTCCCATGGCTCTTTTCTGTTTCCTACTTTGATTTAGTTCTCTCCCTTTTTTTCTTTCACAAGGTAAAGTAATAACATATACAATGGGATGTAAAACATTATTCTGGAATATGACAAGTCACACTCTATACTTTGTTTTACTCTATAGTATTTGTTTTCTGCTTTTTTTTCTTCCATAAATACAATACAATACAGGTAAAGGATGGAAATGAAGTACAGTATTGCATTTCTGACTACCCGAGGAATAACACCATCCCTACTTTCCCATGTGAGATGAAATTGCAACACATATTTTCATGTCACTTCTCCATATGTAAGTTCTGATGTCATCTTACATTAGAAATATGCAGGAAAAATGAAAGTGCGGTTATTTCCTTGCTTTCCATTTCATATGAAAACACACTGATATGATTTTGTTCCATTGCTTTGGGAGTATGGGAGACCTTAGGTCCAGTTTAGGTCTCCTAAGTGTGTGCAAAGTTGTGCGAGTTCAACTTGTGTAAGGCTTGCATGAGTACTGCTGAGCTGGACTACTGCTCCTCAGTGCATGCATTGTTCTGCAATACAACTGTCCAGCTCACAGCTACCCCAAGGGGATTAACAAAATATACAATACACACCTGGAAAATAGTACATTGTCAATATGTGGGGATATTATCTCCAGCTTGTTCTGGGAGCAGGAGCAACTTGGGTTTCTGTATTGAGGATGAGTAGGTCTAGAAAGAGTCTCTAGATTCCAGAAACTCTGTGATATGGCAGGATGCTAAAGATTATTTCTCTTCAGTAAAACAATAAGAAAACAAAGAGTAGAGATTTAGCTTATTGACTTCCCAAATAAGTCTGACTTGGCAAACATCACTGCCTGCTATTTCTTTCCCCTCATAAAAAGCTTTCTTTAAGCACTGCAGTTGATACCGCAAAAGCATCAAGTCTTGTCTCCAACCAAAGTAATTTTTAATTCTATTTTCAATCTAGTCAACTTGGCAGAGCTGGTGTGCCAAATGGTCCCACTGTATGGTTATCAAAAAGAAAATAAGGTATCTGCATCACATCTTACATTCTGAACAAGCAAACTTGGTTTGACATAGGCCTTTGAAAGAAGGCTTTCCTTTACCATCATTCTTTTCTAAATACCCTTTTCTCTATCTTTTATTTCTTGAGCTCTCTTCACTCCCTAACTTATGTTGAAACTATTTCAAAGTGAGATATTTTTCCATCTGTCTTTTCTCAAAGCCTTTATAAAACTAAGGTCAGTGCACAGGGTGGTCTGTCCTCTCATTTAAGGATGTTGAAAGGGCAAGCAAAAGCCCCTCGCATTTGTTAAGCAAGATTATCCTTTGTTGACAAACAACCACATGCTTACCTACATACAGATAATCATATGAAGCAGCAGCTGGGACAAACTCAGGCTGCCTTCTCTACGTGCTGTCTTGAGTATTTGCTTCCAGGGAGTGAGATTTTTGTAGCATTCCTATGTTATAAAATACCTTAGTTGCCATAGTGACTTGCCCAAGTGTCTGAGCATAGGCCTGAACTTTCCTGAAAATTTGGAGTTAGATGCTCCTTGAATCGTTACAGATAACACAAGGTGTCATTGTGGATTTAAAATCATTGAACAGCAGAGTTCTGGTGTTTTGTGATGTCCCAATCCATCAGCAGAACAACCTTCTTCCTATTAAACATTTGTTCATTCTCTTATTAAAACTTCTGTCACAGAGAAATCTGAAAATCTTTAGCCTGTTCTTGGGTTTCACAGGCTCTTCAATTAGTAAACCTTGGTTTCACTTAATTGTCCTTTCTTGCAAGCTAAAGCCACTGTTTACCCATCCACTGCAGATAGAACATGCTTCAACCATTCACTCTTCTCTGAGGAAAGCAAAGCAGCACAGCCTGACATAGTGGGAAAAGCTGATAGGAAATTATCACAAACCCCTGGAAGAAGAATTTTGAGACAATCTTTGATTTAGCAATGTAAAGTACCTATTTTAAAATAACTCCATAACTATTGGTTCATAACTTGGAAAAGTTGTAATTGACTTCTGTACATGAAGAGGGCCTAGGAGAGAGCTGGAGAGGCACTTTTTACAAAGGCATGTAGTGCCAGGACAAGGGGTAGTGGCTTCAAACCAAGGGTAGGTTTAGATTAGGTGTTAGGAAGAAATCAAGAGGGTGAGACACTGGAACAGGTTGCCCAGAGAAGCTGTGGATGCCCCATCCCTGAAAGTGTTCCAGACCAGGGTGGATGGAGTTCTGAGCAACCTGGTCTAGTGGACTGTGTCCCTGTCCATGGCACAGGAGTAGGAACTGGACGCTCTTTCCAACCCAAACCATGCTATGATTCTGTGATTCTGTAAGATTACTGTAAGATTACCTGATTTTTCATACAGGTACATATCTTCCCTGTGCAGCCAGGAGCTGGAGCGTGTTCTCCAATCATCTCATTTGCTCAACTCAGATTCTGGTGGGGGATGTTGCAGAACCTTTCTCAAATGCCACATATACCTCAGTAGCCTTGTAGAGCACTAATTGTAGAATCCCCAGACCAAGTGACTAAAATATAAACTATTTTATTTTTCATGCTGATCCCCAGAACTTTGTCACTTTGAGTAAGGAAGAGACTTAGAGCACAAAATAGATGATTAAAAAAAAAAAAAAGTTTCATCCTAGGCTTTACTATTCCAGAAGTAATATCATTGGTCTTGGCCTTCAGATTTAGGAGATAATGCTTTCAAACAAAAGTGAATGTAAGACACAAGGAATACTTGATTTCAGCCAAAATACATTAAGAGGTAATGCCAAAAATATGATAATGGCAACAGTAAGGAAATTTAGTTTGGCCTGAATTTTTTGAACTTCATTTTCATTATAAAATGTTATTTTGGAATATCGAACTGCCCAGAAACATATAAATACTTGTGTTAAGCAAGTTTCATAGAGTCACAACATACAAAGAATTATTAATAGCATTTTTCAATAAGAAAACATCAAAGCATTCATCCTTCATTGGGATTTTTGAATGCAACACACCCATCTATTTTTAAACTGATGAATTGCTCTAAAAACAAAGATCAGTCAATAAACCAGAGGAGACTACAGACTACACATAAATATTCAAAGTGAAGACATATGGCTTCTGGCACCAGTGTTCTGCAGTTATGCTGAAAGAGACAAGATAAGAGAACGGAAAGAAGGAATATTACCCAAAATTATTTTGATTTAAAATGTGAATGTCCTGATATGGACTTTCTTATATATGGGTTACACCTGGATATATGAAATTGCAAACTGCTATCTGGAAAAGGCACAACGGCAAACCTGATGGATATGAACAACTATAAACAGAAGAGTCACCAAGATGGCCCCATGTGTTTTAGGTGAGTTTAGGCAAGTGTCCCCCACAGATAACTCAGGCAATTATTTCTAATCACAGTTCAGAACGGCCACAAAAGCTTAACAGTTTGCCATTTTTACTCTTAATCAAATTCACTTTGAGTTTCATACATACATGTATGTCTGTATCAAGTTCACTATTTTAATTTCTCCACTATCAGGTACTTCCCTCAGGAATTCAAATGCTGAAATAGAGAGCATGTGCAACACACTGTTTGCATTTCCCCAAAGGTTTTCTAGACTTTTTTCCTCACAGAAATAACACTTGAAAACAGCAAGTCTATCATGTCAGCTCAGAAACAAAAATGAACACCAACCTCTGTAGCAGGCAGTCAGGAACATAACCCTCTAACCAGTTCCACAAAAACAAACATACAGAACTCATAAATTTATCTCAGGAATTTAATGCAGTTAAAACTTAATCATCTCAGACTGCAATTTTACAGTGACTACAGTGATGCTTCCAAGGGGCTGGCAAAGATACATGTGGAAAAGTATCCCAAAGCTCCAGTGTTGGTTCTTGGGAAGAGAGAAACCTGCCAGGCTTGCCTGGGCTATGGGAAACCAACCCTATGGCTCTTCAAAATCAGTGGACTGAGAGAGGGAGTGTTTAAGCTCATCTCACTCTTCTTAGATACCAACCTAGAGACAGATCTAAAATTTTCATAACTTGTGAGGTAAGCCTCCTCTGGAAGGAACTGTTTCTTTCTGTTGGATGTGATGGGAGGCTTTGCTGCGTATTTCTAATTCATAGACATCCAGTTTGGGTGAGATAAAAAACATGAGAATCAGTGTGAGAAACTCAGTTTTGGGCTTCTCATTACAGCTCTGTGAAAGGAATGAATGAATAATTTTGCAGATTATAGTAATTAAGCCCACCAAATGTAAAGGCTAGAAATTTGCTTGTATGCATGTTAAACAAAGAGAGTAAATGATTTTGAAGAAATAAGGCTGTCTTGTAAATCTCTATTTCTTTTGGACACATTTTCACTGTTGCTATTTATATCCTAGGCCCCAGACTACAGTGGGATGGAAACTTGCTGTGTTACTGCAAAATTTTGTTGCATGTTTTGTCACCAGTACTAAAGCCATCACTGCTGTTTGATGCAGATTCTTTTCTTAAAAATCAGAAGTTCCTCCAAGATACTTAATGATTTCACTGGTTGACAAAAAAAAAAAGTAAAAGGAAGATAAGATGCTGAATAATATAAAACAAATTACTTCGGTGTTTACCTTTGGAGTTGGTTTCTTAACTGGTTGCAGCATTTGCTTGCAACACTTAATACAACAAAATGTTCTTAGAAAGAAAGGATGGGAAAATCCAGGTCAGTGACTTTACAAAGATGGAATACAAGTGTATTTCTTTGTAAAGATGTCAGGTTCTATCAGCAAGGCCAGACTAGACCTAAACGTCCAGTCTACAAAAGGCAGCAGTTTCCAGCTCTGTCTCCTGAGGGGTTTGAACCTTTCATCAGTGGCATATTGGTTGAGAACAGTGTCTCTGGCTCCCATCAACTTCCTACTAGGATGCTTAACCTTTAACTTGGGCAGAAAAAATACTGATTGGAAAAATACCCTTGAAAGGGTGCCAGTCCCTAATTTCAGTCCACCTTCTGCCAAGGTCAAATTCCTCTTAATTTTTAAACTCTTTTAATTTAGTGTTATTCCCTGTGGTTGAGAAGAATTTCCCATGGACACCTTTGGAACTGCTTCATCATTCTTTATACTGATCTAACTCTCATTAAATGTTAAGCTATAAGATGCTAAAATTACAGTATTTCAAGGTTTGGCCCTTGAACGTGGCCAGTATGAAGATCAAATGTGTGAAGATCAAAAGTGACTCTCTTCAGTGACCCTGGCTGGAGTGCTGAATGAAGGCAAGCCAGTTTGCTCAGCCAGGTGGGAATGCTGCTGCCATCAAAGGAAGTGCACTGCCAGCAGTCCTGGCTTCAGCAGATTTCCATAGCAGCAGTAAACTAACCCTGACACGCACTTTTCTATACAAACAGTTTATTAAACACTGTAGAAATAGTTTTTTTACACAGGTATTCTATGAAGTAAATGATGTATGTTTTTTCACATAAATGTTTTACACTTGCTTTATTTGTATATGGTGGGGGGTTTTTCTCTTTTCTCTTGTACTTGCATGGTGGGCTTCTGCAGTGGTTTGGTTTTGTTTTTAATTACACTGCTGAGTGTTTCCTTTTTTTAACTAAATACAGCATCCTCTTGTATTTTACTGGACAATCCTCCCCTCATTCTTTACGCTTTTGTCCTTGCCCCCACATGAATCTGCTTTGCCAAGTTTTCAGCTGACATAACATTGTTCATATCCAGGAAGTTACTGAGCTCCTACTGCTTTCCAGCTTCTGTTTAACTACGGATTAAACAGCCCCTCTTCAGCTGCCTGCAAGGTATCACTTTTTTCCTGGCTGGGACCACATTTTTCAGAAGTGAAAGTTTTGGGAGCATTTTGGGAGAAACGGTTTACTGGTACACATCAGGACTCTTGATTGCTGCCTGCTTGCCAGTCTATATGGAACAAAACCTGGGTCTCATTATCACCATGAATAAAAGAAACAGTAATTTAAAACAATATCCAAAATAAATGGCAATAATAATTTGTGGAACTATCTGAAAACATGCTAGAGCAATTCAGATGCTAGAAATCCTCCAATATAATCTATAACCCATACTGGCTGCAGGCAGTACAGATTCAAATTCTGAAAGAGACCCACAGTAAGGGAGCCACAAAGAATGCACTACCCCTCCAAGTAACTGTGGGCTAGTAAACCTGGTTATTTCCTTGTCTCTTATCCACTCTCTTTAGCCTCACAAATTTCTTCACAAAGCTGATACTAAAGTGACATCACATACCAGAATATCTTCATCCTGCATCTTGGGGAAGTGTCTACACCCCCAAATATTTCTGTTGTACTGAGTAACTTTCCATTTTCAAAAAATATGGCCAGCAGAGTTCACCTCTTTGATGCTCCGTATGCGGACCCAAGGAATCAGGAAAGGTGCCTGGACTTGTCTCTTACATCTGGTAAGTGGATAAATTCCTCAACTCTGCATGGAGGACATGTCAAGATGTTGATCAGTGCTTGTTGCTACTTTTCCCACGTGTTCTTCCTCAGTTGTTGCAATGAGTTAGCTGTTGTTCTGACAGAAATTTGTCACAATATTCAGAGGTTATTTATTTATGGGATACTACTGATCCCTGATGCCAAATTCTGGGAGGGCATTAGCTTCCAGAATTTCCAGTCATCAGCACATATTGTGCAATAGCTCTAGAAATTGTGTTGAGACCCCAGAGGTAAATAAGTGTGGAGAAACTTAGGGTCAAAGTGCCCTCCAAGTAGCTCTCACTGCATGCAAAGGCTTAAACAGTGATTTTACACAAGCTGCAGGACTGCCTATTGCCTAGCTTCTGGGGGATTATCAGCCTAGTCAAAGATCTCTTTCACTCTTAACTAAGTCAAGAATTAAATGCATTGTGACATCTGAATATATGTTGTTGGGATTTTTTGCCGCACCCCCCCCCCCCCCCCCCCCCCCCCGATAGATTCCGGTTTTCATGCCAATAAAAAAGCATTTCTGTTTCTCATAAAAAAACCAAAAACCACAAAAAACCCAAACCAAAACAAAAACCCCCAAAACAACAACAACGACAAAAACAAAACTAAACAAAAACCAAAAACTCAGAATATTCTGTTTAGTCAATGGTAGGTTGGTTTCTGGGTACCTTATACATGGAACACATCATTCAGACTGATTTGGCATAAAGGAACTATGCTGCATACAAAACAAAGCATAAAATGCAACACCTTGTTGCATGTATTATTTATTCAAAAATCCTACTTTTGGAGCTTTTTCTGTATCTCAGATTTGATTTGTTTTGGGTTTTTTTAAACATATTGGTTCTAGTGATCATAATGAATGAAAACTTGCAGACATGGACGTTTATGATTCAAAAGACAAAAAGATAGACATAGATAATCTAGAACTTCCTTTTTCTTTATGATTAATGCCTTTACACCTCCCATGATTTCTCAGAAGCTGCCTCATTAATGGGTCACTCACACATCACAAGGGGACTATTTCTGCATTATGCAGAGCAGAAGCTGAAGGAATCTGCTGCAGGGTCTCTCAGTCTGCACTTGGTCCTTCACAGGATGCACAGTAGGCCTGCAGGTGGAAGTGCAAAATAGAATTGCTGGCACAGATTTGCAGGTTTGCCAGAGCTGCCAAACCAGAGCTGGACTTTCCAGGTGTAAGAATTCTGTCTAATGGTTAAAAATTGAATTTGGTCCTCTTTACATAAAAACTATACAATATACAACTCTTTAGAGAAGCAGAGCAGAAGAGAAAAATGAATTTAGTACTTTGACTTTGAAAGAGGAAAGGAAGTGAAACATCTGTTAGGCTGGGAAGTCTAACTGAATTTTTATTGAGTTCCCTTTGTGTAGCATCAAGGTATTTTTCAGACTAAGGCATCACCATATCAAAGCAGGTACTGAGCATTTCTCAGGTGAAACATTCCCATATCTGATTAATAAGTTATAAAACAAATATTTTTAGGGAAATTATTAACAGTAATAGTTGTTGAGCTGTTCCTGTTAAAAAGAGCATTCTTTGTTTTACTCATAGAATTTACTAAAGTTTAACAAGATCTATTTCACTTAATCACTTATTACCTCTTCCTGCTTTTCCCTTTGAATATTCTTTTGTCTCATACCTCTGTATTAATTCAATTTTCATTGGCAGCTTGCTACATATTCAAATTATTGAACACAAGATCTTTACCAGACAAAGAAAAATCCTTAGAAGCAAATAGCACCTCTGATATTGCTTTGTCAAAAATAAATCAGGAGGCCAGGCTAAATCACACATAATTTAAGTAGAGCCCATCTTGCCTGGATTATAATTAATTTTCAATTCCTCCTGTTGCCATGACACCATGCATGAAAAGAAATAAGCCAGGCATTGTGCAGTACTCAAGAGCTTGTTGAAATTTTGGGGTTTCTTCTTATGTTTAAAATAGGAAGAAAATAGTGGAACAAAAGCCAGCAGTAACACAGAGATGTTTTCTTCTCTGTGTGGTGGGAGAGGGGTACATGCCAGATATCTTTTGAAATTTTTCTTGTTGAAGGAAATAATAATGAATTGGATATATTTGCCTGAATTTCATGATTCCACTCCTGACAAATCAAGTGATTATCACATTTTCTAATCTTTGTGCACTACCTTCATTTAATACTCCTGTGTGACCACCCCCTCCCTCCCAGCTGCTCCAGGGGCAGCAATTAGCCTGAGCACTGCACACAACCCACACACACTTCACACAAACCTTACGTGGAGCCTTCAGCAGCTCTTCAGAGAAGCTGGGAGAGAATCTGCTCTTCAGGTGGAAAAACCCATCGTACACAAAAGACATACAGGATACTCCAGAGAGGAATGAAATTTTTTCTGAACCTCATGTTCTAACTACTTCTATGGCTTTTAAAGAGATAATGATACTCTCTTGTTAACAGAAAAAGGTTTTGTTCTCCCTACTGACATGTTGAGTGCTCCTTGTATCCAGCATCTTTGTTTGTAGTGCTTTACATGCGGTTGTTGAACACTCAGATACATAAAGCTCTATAAAACCCTTCCATTAGTTGTTTTATTGGCAAATCCCACCTGACACAGCCTCCTGAGCCAGACCAGTAACTGCTGCTTGAAGAAACACCACAATTATTTCTGTGGGGTTGCTGCCCACACCTGTTTGGAGATGCCATCTCTGAGCAGAGGCAATCATGACCATTGCTAGGGAGTGCTCTAGGGTGCTGTGAGCCGCATGAAAAGGGCAGACAGGCAGCTCTCAGCTGCTTTTCTGGCACTGGATAGCAGCTAGAGCTCCTCTGCCAGCTTCGTATTTGAGTTGGAGTAAGGAAAGTCATACTCTATCCAGCTGAGAGCAGCATTATAACCTCACTGAGCCGTGCTGCACATCTGAGGTTGATGTCAAAGACTTTACAGACTTTAAGTACTGAGTGTTCTCAAGGGTCATTAAGGTATCCTGTGATTTAAAACAAACGTTCTTGCAACCTCAAGCATTTCTCAGTTTCCTTTCCCTCACAGCCACAGCTCTTCCCTGCAGCTTCTGGCCAGACCCTATGGCTCAGAAGGTTTCTTAATGTTAAAAGCTATGAAAGAGAGATGGTTGCACCCATAGAACACCTTAGGTTTCAGGAGCCCTGGGATGTCTCTAGAAGGACAAAGGATGCTGTTTTCAGGTGCTGTAGCTTTTCACATTGTTTATTTCCACAGCACAACACGACAGCAGAGAAAATATCTGGGTTAATTCTCTCAGTCTTAAGGCACAGGAGAAGCTGAGTCAGAGGGTCAGCTCTCACATAAGGCACTCACATTTTAACACAGTCATAACCTTCCTCTGCCTCCCTTATCAAGTCATAATTTTAAGGAAATGCTAGCAATTGACTGCAGAACCTGCAATGCAGCACATCCTGAGATCACAAGTGAAAGGATAAAAATTGCTGGTAAGGATGAGCAGCAATGTACATTTTAGTCACAGCATAGGTAGAGGCAACAGAGAGAAAGGTGCAATTTACCAGAGCATCTCCCTTCTGCTGCTCTGGATGTCTGCTTTCTGATACCAGTCATGGCAAACAACAGCAAGATAGCACACACCCCCTCCCCCCGCCTCGATTTGCATCTTTCAAGAGCTGTTCTTCAATACCCTTAACCTAGAAACACTACCCTGCTCCTGGGAAGCCAGGAAAAGCTGCAAGGAACACTGACACAGGCTGGAGGCATCCTGTGCTGTGAAGATTCTCAGTCTGTAGCCCCCTGATTGATGCTGAAGGCTGGGAAAATTTGCTGAGCAAAATGCATGGATATGGTGGAAGGAAAGTGCTAGTGATCTGGTTAGACCCCAATCCTCTAATTGCTCTGTTTCCCTTGAGAAAATTTCAAGGTTCTGAAAAGGAAAAACTGATTCAGCTCAAAAACATGCTCCAAACACATTCTTAACAGGCTGTAATTGGCATGAACTAGAAGCTTCCCAGGAGTCCCTGGAATTTTGTCAGGGAGATAGTGGCAGACAGGACTGCACATTTTATCTTTTTTTAAAGAAGTTAAAGTTTGTGTTAGTATTGGGAGGATCTCAAAACAAACCCCTAGTCCACAAAAAATATGAGAAACCAGCTTTTCATTTTGTGCTATTCGGGTACTTGGTGGCTGGGCAGGGGTGGGAAGATACATGAACTTTAGAATGTATATAAATAGAGCAGTAAAGGCAGAAGGACTCACAGCAGCTTCCCCATTGCATCTTGCCTCCCCCGCCAAACATGTTGACTGCTGAATGGATGGCTGGAGTTATTGTTTGGACAGTTGTATTGTTTCTGCTGAACATCTGTATTAAAGAACACAGATACAACAGCAGGCATGGGTAGGAAGAGAGAAAAGAATAATTTGGCTGAGCTACAATATCCGTCCATTATAAAATATAGAGAATATGCAGTGTTATTAGCCAAATCTTACTCTTTGTAACCATCTGATTTTAGTGTTCCTCCCTCTTCTCCCAGTGAAATCAGTGTTTTTTGAACTTGGCATTTTGAAAGAGACCCCCTGCTTTGCACCCAGAAGGTGCATTTTTTACATTTGTAGAATGAGGCATCTCTATATCAGCTTTTGAAAATTCAGCACTTTTTCCCCCGTCAGAAAAGCTTTATACACTCTCAAAGAACAGGAGCAATAATGTATGTTAATATCAGAGACTAGAGCAGCCCCAGCAGTGTGAGCAGGCCCATCATAACATGATTATTTTTAGCCCTATCTTTACAATTAGCTCTGCGGAGGCTTTGCAAGGCAGACTTTACATGCTCGAGGTAGGACTCTGGTTCCCAGGGATTTCTCCTGCTCGGCAGCCCGCGCGGAGCCGTGGCGATCAGCGGCTGCTCCCTGCTGGCTCTCGGCAGCAGCGCTCTCTGCCCGGAACACCCTCCCGGGGACTGGGCTAAGGCAGCTGCAAGAGTGCATCCCTGATCCAACTCAGGAATCCCTCACTCCACCTGCACCCCTCACAGCAGTTACAAGGGACTTCAACAAAATGAGGCCACTAATAATTACCAAGGCATGAAAACAAAGAAACTCTGCTCATCTTCTGAGGCAATTTTAAATGCAATTTTGCACAAGCTCATGTATTTCTCCTGTGGATAACCCCTAAAATGACAGTGGCATTCTCAAAATACAGTAAGACCTCAGGATTTTGCAGCAGCTCAAGTATTTCTGCCACCCACCAAAACATCATTTTGAGGGAGCAAAGAGGAAAAATAAAATGTTTGCAGTTGTTTGCAACTTGTTTGCAGTTGTTCTCAAGAATAACATACAGCAGTGAGATCGCAGGAATGGCTGAGCCAATATCTTTAATTTGGACTGGTATGAGAAGGTCAGACCTACAGAGTCTGCTAAATTATTGCATTTCCAACAAAATTATGAAACAGAATTTCTTCTTCCTGTAGTCATATATGAGTACACAGACTAGAAGACACATTTGACATTTAACAAGTTGCTGTGTACATGTCAGCTAGACACACATATATAGATACAGATTTTAGAGTACTGCACTGAGTTAGGACACCTACAATTTACTCCCTGAGACTCTCTTTATTTGGCTTACTGTGTTAATTTCATTTTTGGCTTTAAAACCCAAACAAAAAACCACAAGGAACACGGGAATAAATTCACAGAAGCACACGCTACTTGACATTGTTCTCTCTGTCACACACCACCAAAGGACAGGACTCTAGTAGTTTAAGTGCATTTCCATTACTTGCATGTGTGCGTCGGTTTGTGTGATTTACAGCATCTAAACATTTTGTATATGTGGCACATGTGTTAAGTTATAGTCATCATGCAGAGCCATCTGGAAACACAGAGTAACCTGGCTCTTATTTGCATCATCAAGTTCTGCCCTGGCATCTGAAAGCAGCTCTTGTGATAAGGCAGTTATGACTGTTGTGTCAGTTTTAGCCACGTAAAAGTTATATGCCTGGACAAGCACAGTTTAGACTTCTGTCATCAAAGAATATGGGGGGGAAAAAAACCACAGTGAGAAGCAGCTTGAGAGGCTAAAAAAGCTAATTTGTCTAGACAACAACCTCAGTAAAAGCAGCACAGGATGGGAAGGGAGATGTCCCAAAAACTCAGATGTGTCTTTGCATCAACCACCACCAGTTGAAGCCAGACATACATACATCAAGACACCTCATACTTAAGTGGTGTCAGATACTACCAGGCTGAATCTTGGTTCCCAGAGCACAGAATCTGGGTAGAAAAGGCTTCCTTGTACAAAATAGCCTTACCTGTCGTTCTCAAAATCTATGGAAGTTTCATTGGTTTCAATATGTCCAATGTAAAATAACTCTTGGTATAGATGCAGTGCTGACAGGTCAAGTACCAAGGCACAAAATCTCCTATGAGGAACTTCTGAGCTGATCTTCAATTAAAAAAAAAAAAAAGAAAAAAAAAAAAAAAAAAAAAAAAGAAGGTGCTTTGTGGATGCTGTGGATGCACTGTGCTCACAACTTGGTAGTAGCAATTTCTAACACTATTTCTAACACAATTTCTATCCCCCATACATGTGTGAGTACACAATACCAAGTCTATTAGTACCACTGTAACTAGCACAAGGATTTTGTGCTGTGCAATTCTCTTGTCTCAGTCTTTCAGTTCTTATGGTTACAGTTACTGACATGATTTTGAGCAGAACTCTTCCATCCAATGCCCAGGTAAACTTCAGGAGTTATTCTGGGGCTGCAGTCCCTCCTAACAGAACTTACTACTATGGATGTGGTTCAGCTCTGGCAACTGAATGATCCTGGACACTGTTTACTAGAACATACACGTGCTATAAGTTTGCTATAAATTTGCTATAAGAATTCAACTTAAATTTTCTAGATTTCTAAATTTTAGACAGATTTAGACTGTTACTCCACTTTATTTTTGCAGTGCTTGATTCTCTGGTAACAGACTTGTGCAGAAACCCAGTCACACAGCTGAAAGGCACAGGTTAGAAAATCCTGGAAGGATTCAGCTAAGAAGCTGAACCTGGTAGAGAAACAGAAGGACTTCCCAGAAGCTAAAAGTCACTAAACTACATGGTTACTGAGAAATAATCCTACTCTCCAAGAGAAAACTGCAACACCAAACATCCGTTAAGTGGAAGCAACATGGAAGTAGCAGAAGCAAGCAGAAAGATCACCTTGTTAACAGTACCTGCTCCTAGAAGAGGTCAAAACCCCTTGTGGCTTTTAGAGATTATTTTCCACCCATTTAATTGAACAAAATATCTAACTTACCCTTATGGAGGAAAATCATTATGCTCCATGAAAATGAAAGAAGAAATGAGTTAGTAGCAGCTGTTATACGGCCTTTTCCAAAGTAATCAGGTAGAAAGCAGATAGATACATATTCTTTATGCACACCATTTTTTTGAAGAAATTGTGCCTGTGCTTTTTTTATGGGTATAGACAAATTGTATCCTAACAAGTGAAAAATAAACTGTGGGAACTAAAGGAAAGTCTACATTCTCAACTGCAGTTTAGGCAAAATGTAAAGTGCTTGTTGATGGAGTCAAGGACATGAGAACTCATTACCACTGTCAGAAAGTTAAATATGCTCAGTTATTCAGGAGATTGGGCTTTGCTTTTAAGTTTGTCTTCCACACCAAGCTGTCTGGAGTACAAGCTGCTTGCAGCCACCTGAAGCAGACCTAAGCCCATGGTGCAAGAACATACACACACCTCAGACTGATCCTTGGGACAGCACGTTCACCTCCCTAGAGCATCCATCCACGGACTACAACAGATTCTGGATTAAGGATCCAGCTGTGCATCAAATTAGTTCTAGAGATATCCAGATTCCCTCTTTTAGCTAAGCTGGGAGATGGCAAGTCAGAAACCACAATTATGTCCAGAATTGTGGCAGGAGGTCTCCAGGCCGCAAGCTGTGCTTTCTCTAAAGGACTGAGAGGCCGAGAAACACAGGGGAAAGTCACTATGAAGAATCACAGGAAACACATTCATTTAAAATATCTATTGAAATTACAAATTAAACTCTCCAATATGATTCAAAGTACAAAACACCACATTAAAAGGCATTCAACAGCTCCTTTATACATCACAGTGTTAGTGGCACAAAATGCACTTACATTTCAAATACATCAACAGAACTATTTTTACACTGGTCAAATACATTATTTATACATATGCATGACTCCTTCATGCTTATCCCTATACAAGTTTAAAATACATCATAATAAAATGATGAAGAAAGGTTCAGTTATGTACCATGTACCTGTACCTAATGTTCCTGGAATTATAAGATACACAAATCAAAGCAATAATGAAGACCACAGGGCTCTAAACACAACAGCATGCCTTACTTAGTACAAGTGCATTAGCAATTAAGGGCTGATGTAGGCTTTTTTGATGTCCTTAATACCACTGTCATCAACAACAGTAATTTACTTGTTTTCCTCAGGCTTTTAGATTATGTACATGAAATGTACAAACTTTGGTTTTAAAAAAGCAAACCTGTACAAAGGTTTATGCATGCTGCACCTCAATGGAATGATAATGGCCTGCATTAAAAATGTTTATTCTTATACAGTAAAAGGCCTACAGATGAAATGCACAGAACTTCCTTCTAATCTTCCTGCGCATAAAATTTTTTTAAAAAACACTACATATTTTTCTGACCTGTGGATATTTTATCCTGTCAGCCCCACGAATGAGAGCTATTCACTGATTGTTTTCTGCACGACAGCAGTTCAGCTGTAAACTGAGAGTTGATCCAGTCTGCTGTGATTTGGGATTTTGCCTAATTTATGCACCAGAGTATCTGAGGAAAGATCACGCTGCTTAGCGTGTTGGGGAAGGTATCCTAAATTCTTGACATGCTAAAGTCAGTAATAGCAGGCTTCAGGATGAATGTCAACATGAATAACATAAAACTACAGTAATCTTTTATATACAATTGTTCATCACAAACTTTTGAAGAGCCTCAAAACCAATGAATTTGCCCTCACAGCCCTCCTGAGGTAAACACTGGTCCATTCACTTAAAAGATGGTTAAATTGAGACAAAAGGTGGTAAGTGACTTATCCAATGTCACAGGGGAAAGCCCAACGCTGCCACCATTGAAGGTGAAGCAGGCTGTGCTCCTGATCTCTCAGCACTGGCTTCAGCCCAGCTAATGGCAAGCCTAGGGAGATGCACAGCCTCTGGAGCTGGGGCTCCACCCTCGCTAGACATGACACCACATGACACCCAGAAGAACATGCAGATGGTGCACTGTTACCAACTCCATTAGACAGCATTTACAAACAGACCACTCACTCAAGAGCTGGACTTGATCCTTGTGCGTTCTATCAAATCAGAATAGTTTATGATTCTGTGTGAATATAAACTCCCTTAATAACAGCATAACCATAAAAATGCAGCAGAAATCGTGCCGTGATACTTATTTTTCTGGTGCAAATCCAAAAAACCATACCTGTTGTAACAGGTTTTCATTTGAAAAGATGAAGAAACAAATGTTCCCTTTCCCATGGCAGGGGGTTTAAATGTCAGAATTTAAAATTGTGTATTTTCAATTTGGTTTTGGGGTATTAAATGCCACAGTAACATAACATAAGCTGTAACATAAAAGCACCCTGAACTTAATACATCACCACCAAAAGTTGCTACTTTGGAACAAATCAGCATTAAAAATAATAATACTAAAAAAAAAATATTAACAACAATAAAAACAAATAAACAAATCCCCGAGAATACAGCTGGAATGACATTTAGCAAACCTGAAAGGACTGGGTAGGTATTTGGTAAATATATGTAGGCATATAGTCTATTCCAACATCCAGGATGTGAAACAAGATCTTTGTCAAAAAAAATCACCAGTAGCAATTCAAGTATGTTGAGATCAGAGAGAAACTGACAGTTTTCTGATTATATATAATATTACCTGTGAGTATCAATTATCAATTATAATTTTAAAATTTCTGTATTTGCAAAGAACTTATTTCTCTTTTTTCTTTTAAATCTGGAAATGCATTAATTTTGACTTTGATTACAGCACTTTGGAAAAGTCAAGTTTTGCTGTATTTTGGCATAAATTCTCTAAGAAAGGCACAGAGAAAATAAACTTCCTCATTCCAGGACACCCAATACTGTTCACAGGCCAGTGAATCTCTCCTGTTTACTGTGATCCTAATAGAACTGGTCATCAGTCACAGCCACAATACAGCAAAGCCCTCAGTGCCCTAGCTAGAAAATTAATAACCCATGAAATATTTATATCCTACTGTCCAGGGTTTTTTTTTCTCTGTTAAACAGAATTACAGGGCCAAGGAGGAAAGGCCATAGTTCAAGCTAACCTTCAGGAAGCTGTCATTTGCAGAAGGGTTTCCACTAATTCTGGACTGTGAAGCTATGACCCAGGACAACTCAGGTGCGTGGCTTGGGATCCCCTCTGGGGGATGGACTGAGCTGATGGCAGAAGCAGAGGGAGAGCAGCCCTTCCCTGCCCGCTGAACTCTGCAGTGCTTCCTTCACACACCCCTGGGAGCTGGCAAACAGGCAGCAAATGCACTGCCCACAGCTCTCTATGGATGTTTTTGAACAACTAAGCAATTTTTAATAACAAAGATAGCTAAAATACTAAAGATACTCAGATAACAAAAGATCTGAATTGTGCATTGCCATAAATAATCTGAAGATATCATGAACTCAGATTTGCTGGAAACCAGCTATTCTTTTTACTCACATTACAGAGGCTGAGCTCATTAAAATCAAGACAAGTGAGTGAATTGCAGATAATCTACAGCTCCCAGAGCTAAAATCTCTGGTTAGATACAGTTTGAATTTGGATAGCACTAAGTTTGGAAGATAAGGGAGGAAAACAGTTTTTTAAAAAGAAATTGGCCCTTTTCAAAACTGTGCCCTACAATATTTTTATTTAACAGACAGACAGTGTAAACCAACCAAAAGCCAGTAATTTTTTATGGTTGAGCTATAAAAACATATTCCCAGCCTGTGACAGCAGCCAAAAGCAGATGCATTTAAGGATCTTAAGACATTTTCAGTGTGAAGTTATCCTGTTTTCAAGATATTCATCCATCTCAGTACATTTGCTGATGACAGAAATAAGTGATGAAGAAAAAATGCAGTAAAACTTCAGTCCACAAGCCATTCAAAAGAATGTTTTCCTTCATATTACAGACATACACATTGTTTCAGGTGCTTCATATTTCATGGCAAGAAGTTATTAGTCAAATTCTTGTTGACTTTAAAATCAGAGCAAAATGGTTTTCAAAATAATGTTTCTAAAGAGAAATGTAGTATGTTGAATAGCACACTTTACTACTCTGGAAACACAGCACTGAATTCTGCAAAACTATCAAGTGATTTGTTTTCAAATAAAAACTTATCTTGTCACAGTATTGTTATTAACACAATACACCACATATCCTACAGTATTATCTCTGAAAATGGGCTAAGTAGTTTAAATGCAAAGCACAACTTCCACAAATATCCCAGGCATTTTCATATTAACTACAGGGATAACCATGATGTATTTTTGTATTTAAAAGGAAAGACTCATTGATAACCCAAGAGTCTGCTAAACAGTAAAGTTCGTCCTGTGTTTTTTAATAATTGTCCTAAAGACAGAAGCAAGCTATCCTGAAATTCCAAAATATTTCAATAGCACAGCTATTTACACATTTGGTTTAAATAGGATTTTATATATATATCTATGTATCTATAAAAAGATTAAGATACCTGGATTAGAAGTTACATAGCCCTATAAGTGTAGCAGAACCCTAAACAATAACAAAAAAAAAAAAACAACAACAACAAAAAAAAAACCAAAAAAAAAAAAAACCCACCAAAAAACAAAAAACCCCAAAACAATTCAAAGAAACATTAGTGGTCCTGGGGTAATCAATGATTTTTTAAAAGAAACTTGATTAAATAGCAGGTTTGTGTCACCACTTAATCTTACAGCCTCATCAATTCATTTAAAAATGTAGCTTTTAATCAAACAGATTCCTTATAAGACTTTATAAAATTTGTGGAAGGCAGCAGGACAAACTTTGTACCTCTGATCCTCCCCAAATTTCAAGAAAGGCATAGGATGGCCTATATGCACCTTACTAATTTTGTTAACTTGGGAAAAAAATAGGTATTAAAAAGGACATTGTGATGGCTTTAACAAAAACAGATGTGTAGTAAAGTCACACAAAGTTAACTATATGACTTAAACGATAGGCAACTTAAACATATGCAGGAATAAGACACCAAATTTGGAAGCAAACAGATATGCAGAAGTTTGTAGGCTTTTTCAGCTTGGTTTGCTGCTGTCATTCAGTACAGTCCCCAGTCCATCAGCAGGGCAGCATCAATCTTTTGCATTATTTTTAGCAGTATCACCTCTTAATTTCAGATAGCTACCCAGGTCTGTGGTCTCCCTTTAGCACCAAACTTGCCTTCTATTACCCGCCTTGTCTGTTATCAAGTGATCTGTACAACAGTAGTAAAAACAATTCCTGGAATCGAGACTCCTGTGTCAACGAAAAGCAGAATGGGGCAAGTAAGGCTACAGCAATGTAAGTGCAAGAGGGAAACACAACAGCAACAGTAAAATCAAAACATGTTGTGATGAGTCCAATCTTCTCTCAGTCTAGGTAGGTAGAGGGTCATCATCTCCTTTATTACATTTGCACTTGCAGCACAGAACAAATGGTGTAGCAAGTAGAAGGAAAGGGGAGGCCACCAAAAGTAGAAGACCAAATCCTGCAAAAATGCCTACCACCTGTAAGAGAAAGGGATACAGCAATGTGTCAGGGATAGCACGGCCTAGATTCTGTGTCTGTTACACCATTGCATCATCTGTGTCCATCAAAAAGACCTCAGCAAATGCTGCTGACCTTACCAGAGCCAGGACTCCCCCACGTATCCTACAGTCAGCTCCTGTGTCCAGTAAACGAGAGTGAAAGTAGTGTGAATGTTCGTATTTTATGGCTCCAGTCAGAACTGTGTTACAGAACTCTTGTTTTATCACACAAAGTGATGCAGATGGCTATTTGTCTTTTTGAGCTCTCTTGTATTTCAAACAACTAATGAAGCAAATCACTAATTTTTTTCTTGATCAATCCTAAATACTAAAGTTTGAAATCAAGGCTACAAAAAAGACCTTCACTTTCAGGTGCTCCCTTTTTTTCTGGAGAAGACTTCAAGAAGAATTAATCAAGCTGTTGATGGTGTTCAGAGAATCTGGGAAGAATCCCACAGTGTCCCACCAGCATGCACTCAAGTATGGGAATTTCAATCACAGATTACTAACATCATGGACTATAGGAAGACTGTGTATATGCATTGGCTTTTTGCAGTCAGACCTGAGCTCATGCTGCTGCTTTAGGGGACAAGATCTAACTCTAAGTGCATCTTGTTCATTGACATTTATTGATCACCTCCTTGCCAGCATGAGCAGAGGACCACAGACTTCCCTATCTGGTCAGTGTGACAAAAACAGTAATTTCTACAGAGCTTAAATTTGGAAAATCATTTAAAAAGCATTCAAGTTGAGCTTCATTTCCTGAGAAAGTTTCCCATTTGCCATAGGCAACTGTAAGAGTGATGCTGCAGCGATATGCCCACAAATTATTTGAGAGAATAATTTAGATTTAGATAATTTAGACACATGAGAGTATCTGTGAATAATTTTCAATAATGATGGCAAGACTGGAATGCTAATGCAAAAGCAAAACCTCACAGCAGAAGGCAAAATGAAATTAGAGTGCAGCACTCATAAAGGAGTCTTCTAGTCAGGGCCACTATGCCACTTCAATTAGCTGGCAAATATTAAATTAGCCATGGCATAGATGGGACGACGCAGCAGCACATTCGCTGGCCACGGATAATTCGGCGTGGGTGATCTCGCAGCCGGTTCTGGGGTTGTGCTGCGGCGGCGGGAGAGCCGGGCGGCCGCGGGAGGTGGCGCTGTGCGACAGCGCTCCGGGCGCGCCCACGGCCACCCGGCGGGACCGCGCTGCTGCTGCCCGGCCGCGGCAGCCGCACTGCCTCGCCCTAAACACCACTTCCTCTCAGCAGCAATTTCATTTTCAGCTTCAGAGATGGGCACGTTTCATAACTTATTCATAACTTATTCTCTTTTTTTTTTTTTTTTTTTTTTTGTGCTGCTGACAATCTGATGCAACTTCTACTAATCTTTGCATTTATTTCCCAGAAACCAAAATTAAATTCTAATCTTTAAAAACATGAGCTGCAACTATTGCCACGCTGCTCTTTGCAGCACAGGCTGAGTGCAGTGGTTAGACAGAGCCAAGCTAAAAGCTGGCAATTTAGTGGACCAGACTGGCTACTGTTAATTAACATAAAACATCTATTTACATTTTCCTTTCAGCCTCAATATGCCATCAAAGAAATCACCAAGTTTCGTTTTTTTAGTTTTGTTGTTTTTGTTTTTTTGGTGTGGTTTTGTATGTGGGTGTGCATTGGGGGAGGGGGGAATGTTGTTTATTTTTAAGTGAAACTGCCTGCTGAGTATTACTTCTTTACTTTTTCCTTGGTTCTTTTTCTTCTGAAGAAATTGCTGCCCTACTAGGCATCAAGCCATTTTCTCTGTCCAAAACAAATATTTTTTTAAACCCACAAACAACAAACCAAAGACTCACCTCAATTTGCTTTGGATAAATCTAAGAAGAAGCTTAACAACTTACTCAAATTTAACATAAGGAAACAATTGGAGTGTTGATTTGGCTTCAGCGGGTTTAGCAGAATTATATCCTGACTAGCAGTGAATTATCACCTTCTTATTCAACAATGACCAGATCATCAAACATTCCATATATCAAACATATTTGCACAGACTGAAATGACTTAGAACAGATTCCAAATATCAGATTAATCACGTATACCACAGGTTTATCAAGTAAACTTAATGTAGCCACACACTTCCTGAGATACCATTGGCTAATCCAAGCAAAACCCAGTCCACAGCTCAGACACTCGGTGGTATGGGTGGAAGGAGAGGGGTGAGATCCTTCTCCTTTTATTTCAGTTTAGCTGTTTTATTCAGACTTGACGATTATTCTATAGACTTGGGGTTATGTTCACAGGGAAAGCAATCTGTACTTCAAGAAAAGTGCCTCATGTCAAGCTAAGGTAGCTTTTTCCAGGCAGAGGGTTATTTAGGAAGAGATGACTCAGATATGCAGATGTCCCCATATCTTTGAAGTGACTGTAAAGGCGGTAGATTGGACCAAGTCACACATTAGCATTTATACTGCGTGCATCAAAGTGCTGCAGAGCTCTTTTATTACCAGCATTCTTGCTGAGTCTAGCAAGACTGAATCTAGACTACAAGAGGCATTCCCACACTCCCTGCAGCTGTCAATTTGAATCTTTGTTTGAAACTACTGATAAACCTTCAGGGTTACTTTCTATCCAACCAAAAGGAAGGAGTCAGAGTCCATAGCAAGATGTCTGCATTGAGGTTAATTCCTTTCCAGTTCTGGATCCAGAGCTAAAAATGCCTTGCAGAAAGAGCTTCCTTGTAAATAATACTGAGGGTGGCAATCTAGTTCATCCTCCAAGTTCAGTGAGAACATATCTGGACTGGCACTGAACTGGCTCTGCAAACATACCTTTTCTGGTTCTCAGTGGCATTTTGCCGAGAAGGGTCTTCTCTAGGACAGCTAATTGTTCCACTCCAAGCTACTGCCCTCTTTTTATCTGCTACAAAAATCAGTTACCATTTGGCACAGAATTATACCCTAAGGTGTTAAAATGAGGCACTGTGACAGTAGTAGACCTGTAGAGAGATTTCAAAGATCTGAGCTTTACCTGTGTCCTGTGCCAGATAACAGATGCCCTGGAGTGCCCCAGCTTGTTTCGACAAGGTCCTTTGTCATAATGTATAAGCAGAAAATCATCCTACAAATATTAAATGAGAAGACAGGCAATAAACAGAAATTCTTCAAGTTACAACACACTATATCCTGACAACTTAAACCCAGGAATCACACAGGAAGATAAAAGCAAGAGGATATGGCCATGTCCAACCTTTCCAAAGTACTTTGTTCTCAGTTAGGTGTCTTCCAAACATGTTTGTTTGGCATGTGTTACATATATAACAAATTCTTCTCATAAAGGGTCTCAAGCCGCATATTTAAATGCTAGCATGAAGTTTAGCAAGAGAATCCAAGAAGATACTCTGACCACTGCATGTATTTTACACACACATAGAAAAAACAAAGGAAAATCAGTACTTGTGCTATAGACTTGTGCAACTTCCCAAACTTGGTTCCTTTATCTAGCTGAAGAACAGAAAGACAAAACAGATTTTTGAGATATTATGTCCCTATCAATCCTGTCAGCCTCTCACAAAGCAGACAAGATAGCAAGTCTAGTTCTAAGGCAACACTGCTATGAGAGCCTGTGAGAAGTATGTATGTAACTTCAGGATTGTTAGTAAAGTATTCAAATGGGACAACCACAGTATTTGAATAGTTGGAGTAGCTTTCAGGAACCTAATTTCCTTTGCTATTGTTAACAATGTTATAAAGTAAAACTGATGACATGGAAACGGATGTTGTGTATTGTATATACTCTGATCTGTGGGCATGATAACAAACTGGTTTTAAAAAAATATAAACTTATGACAGCAGCAGCTTATAGACCAATAAATTCCTGCTGTTGGGAGAACATTGCATTCTTTCTCCTATGTCAGATCTATTTATTGTCCTACAGAATACAATGAATGGTAAACAAATTTGACTGCTAGTGAGATACCACATCTAGTTTGTTAAACATCACAGACTGAGAGCACTGTGAGTCTCATACTGTAACACCTTCAGGAAAGGTAGCATTGAAAAGTCAGCAGTGGGAAAAAAAAGCAACACCCTTCCCCATATTAGGTGCCGTGTAAAGATTGTAAACAGATTATTGTCATAAAATCTTACTTTTTAGTAATTATTTACTGCCTCAGACCAATGCTAAATTCATATGGTTCAGGCAAGTAAAACAGAGGATACAAATCCTATCAAATTCACAGCACCAGCTCTGGTGAGTAGTGGCCAGAAGCTAGAGAGCTATTTATTTAATTGATTAAAGAGACAGCTGGATGGCAAAGCAATGAATTTCTAAGCTTCTGAGAGCCAGAGTGCAGGGCATGTACTCACATCAAGAGATTCCAGACAGTACCAGCAAAAGGCATGTTTGCAATTCTTACACATCATCTGGGCACAGCCCTCATCTCGTTCAATGTAAACTTTACACTTTGGACAGCGTTTGATCGGAGCATCATCATCTTCCATTTTGAAAACTGAACTGTGGGAGAGAGGGAGAAATTAGAAAAATGTGTGACCATGTCAGTTTAGAGAAGAATGTCTAAGAACTGTGAATGCAAGCCTGCTTTTTTGCTTAAAAAAAAAGAAATTACTAGAAATTCAGGCATTCAAGTGATTTTATTATTCAGATATTATGCCTGTACACTACTTTACAAACATATCTGTACAAAAATGTGTTTAATGACTACAGAGTCTACATAAAAGTTAGGATATTTTCTTTACCATGTAAAAACCTGCTGTTTCTGTTATCTAGTAATACTAATAGATATTAAACAGTTTTCTCCTGTAATGCACCAGGTGAGCAGTAGGTAGCTCACACCTAAATATTTTGTACACCTAGATTATTTTCCTCTCCTTTTTTCTCAGATGAAGAAACAATCCCTTGACTGCACAATAACCTCAGACCACATTCCTCTAGACTGGGGCACCAGGGACAGATAAGTTGTCTGTGCCCTCCTAGAATCCTGCCTAGAGAGTTTACCTCCAAATCAAGAACAATGAGGTTTTGGTGCATGTTGTTCTTTCAGTTAAACTTTGTCTCTGTTGACAGAGTCCTAACAAGTCGGTCTTGATGAGTTAGGGTCAGCACTGACTGTTCTTGCACAAGTGTGCAAAACCACATGTGTCCCCACATATAATGGGCACAACACAGAGGAATGTTGAAACAGTGGAACAACTTTTGTTTCCCTTGTATAGCTTTCTACTGTATGCAGGTTTTATGCTCACTAACAACTAAAATGTACCTTAAATGAAGATTCCTGCAGCTACTGTCAGTGTGTGATACAAGAATGACTGATAGGGAATCAACAATTTGCTGGAAAACAGGACTCATGATTGATTGATTGATTTGCCAAATAGCAGGATAAAAGGACACACACTAATTACTAACACTCGGGGTGACTGTACTTGAAAAAACTGCTTTGTATACATAAAATGTATATGAAAGTCCACATGCTGCTAACAGGCACATTATGTTAGAAAATAATGAAAAAACAATTTTTACTTTTACTCAGTGGAGTAAAAAAATTAAGCATGAAAAATAAGCTAGAAGCAAGCAAAACACTAAGCAAAAATAGATAAAATTTGTTACCTTGCCATGAAATTTTTGCCAAGCAACCTTCAGTTTTTGTCAAGAACACACAAAAGCATGTGCAAAATTAGTGTATTTGATCAGGAACTCAACATGCAGAATCCTAGCCAGTCATCTTTTACAGCAAAGCTTGAAAGAAGACAAGGTATGACTAAGTCGAAGGCTGGGCAGGGCTTTAATGATGCCTTTGAGTTCAACATAATCTTTGAAAAAGCCCAGATATGAAGCAGAACACATACACAATGGCCTTTCTTATTCAGTGGCTGCATTTTGTCACCAGAGACCACTTGAAACAGAACTTAAGATCACAGGCCAAGTGTGCAGAGGGGATGATTGACAGGGTATTCTAAAAATCACAGTCTGGCAAAATGTTACCAATTCTCACATTGTCAAGGAGAGCAGCAGTAACAAGATCATCTCTCAAGGGAAGCTGATGAGCTGCCTGGATGTCATATTTTTCCCACTGGGGCAAAAGGCCAAAGGCTCAAGCAGCTCCTTTGTGCTTTGCTGGGAATGCTGGCAAAGAGTGAGGCTGCCAAGAGCTGTTCAGTTTTAGAATACAACATTAAAAGAAAAGGAATGACTAAGTGAAGGAAACAGCTTTAGAACAAAACATCAGGAAAATGCCTCTTTGAGTATTTGCCTCCTAAATACTTAATCTTTTGCAATATCTCACCTTGTTTCTCCTGGAAGAAAAGAGATTGGCATGTTCTCCTGACAGCCTTGACCTGGATGCCAATTAGATTTGCAAGCAGAGCAGAACTCAATGTCGCACACTTTGCACTGGACCAGCTGAGGGTCCTGTGGGCTTGGTTCCTGGAGCTGGCAAACTGCCTGGCAAGTAGAGGATGGACACCAAGTCCGGCATGGATCCAAAAGCACTTCTGCAAAGGGACATAAAAGAACCAAATTCAAAGGCGGGTACAAGATCAGCCTTCCACAACAATGCATTTCAGCTGAGGTTGACTGGCAGGGCATTTGAAGATGCAAATTTTAAAAAGGAGCTTTTTAATTTATGCGACCCACACTGACAAAAATCTGGCTTGCTTTGCAAACAGGCACCAAACCAAAGTGAGTTTCATGAGTCTCAATTAATTGTCCAGTTTCATTCACTGAACTAAACTTGTTCTGAGAATGAGATGTATTTTTTTTCATTTGTACTTGAAGTTAAATGCAGCGTATACTAGGCAGTAAAACCCACCAGAAAGTGTTTTTACAATGCCTTGCCCAGTAGAAACCTATTTCAAGTTGACATCTACCCTAATGTAACCACATGATTAACAACAACGTAAGATATAGTTTTATTTCTTTCTTGGAGGCTCCTTACAGATAAGTCATTTCATGTTTCAAAGCCCATTGAATCACCAATAATTGCAGTGGTTTCTAGGATGCAAAGCCCTTAGCAAAACGTTACTGTAAGTTCTCTGTGGTCACACCATTCCACATCTCCATAGGCACACAGTCAGCTTATATTCTTAATGTGTTTGTATCATTACACACAGAACCGCTCATTAATTCTGTACCAAACGCTAAGCCAGGAGATAATCTTGTCTCTGTGAAAGATGTCAGTATTCCTCTCCAGCCCCTACAATACTAGTAGTCAACTTAAACAGCAAAGCTCAAAATAGAAGTCACTCCCTTCCTTAGTTATTTAGGAATATAATACATAGCAATTTTCTTTCCTTAGTTTATTCCCAGAGTGCTGCAGTTCTGGGAATCGTGCAGGCAAGAACAGAAGCAATTATTTTTTAGATTTTGGGCTTTTCCTTTCTGATGACCAAGCAATTAACACACAATGCTATGGCAAGAACATATGCAGAGATTTTGATTTATAGAATTGCTCCAGAACAAACCCATTCTCACAGCCTTCAATGGGTAGTGTTACATGTGTTACCTCTTTCAAACTGTAGCTTCTTATACCTTTGCATGATTTCTGATGCAACCATGCACTCGATCTATTGAAAGAAGGAAAAGAAAAAAAATTCCAGTTATGAACACTAATAATCTAAGTAATTTTAAACATTTAACCTCTGAAGAATTAATAAAACCCTATGTTGTCAAAAATGGAAGCTGTAACATAAAAAAAACAAGACATATTTAAACATCCTGTAAGGAAAAGAAAACATCCTCTTTTCAGGAAGAGTGTACCTCATTTTCTTGCAGATGACCTCGCTTTGGGCAGGCAGCATCAGGGCAGCTGATTGCTGTTTCTAGACCTTCTTTGATCAGAAGTTCCACATACTGTTTTAGGCACTGAAAGAGAGCCAAACACTAAGATAACTATTCTGCCAATGATAAATCACTCAGTATTTTAACAGCTTTCATCTGAAGAATTCAAACTTTGAAAAAACAGGTACTACTGTGTCCCTTTTACAGCCATGAGTCACATTCATAGCTTTTGCCACAGTTATACCTCTAAGTAGAAAACAGCAAGCTCATTTCCCCATCAAATCATAGAACCATTTAGAAAACCTCTAAGATCACTTAAACCAAAATTAACCAAATACCTCTTCATCAATTTAAAATATACAGCAAATTAAAAAATAACAATGGGGGAAAGAACAAATCAAAGAGGAAGCAGAGGCAGAAAAATAATAAAACACCTAAATTAACCACACTTTGTGTGACTGAAAGCCACAACATAGCTTAGTGGGCAGTAATTCCCCATAGACAGACATCTAGAACAAACATACTAGAACACAAAGGAAGTTGTGTATCTTGCCACCTATTCTTAGAAAATAACTATCTGAACTTCATGGTTAAAGAAGTAACTTTTCCATTAAAAGAAAAAAATGTGAGAATTAGGACTCCCTGAAGAACTATAGTTTCCATGAGGATCAAATAACAAATATTGGAAACACTAATACTTTTCTCATCTAGCAACCACAGCACTTTACCCAACTCATAACTGTACATGTAGCCTCTAACACAACAGTGCACAGCACAGCTATTAACAAAGCAGAGAAGAAAGGTGGTTTTTTTTGACCAAGGGCAAATTAAGATTAAACCTGGTTATTCTTGATGAGCAACAACACCCTCCTCCTCCATCCTTCCTACATCAAGCTGAGAGCTAATGCATAGGTGTCTACTGGGAAGGCAAGGGAGTGATGAAGAGGCCCTGCTCTCTGCTGCTACCATGCAGCTTCTACCAGCCCAACATTACACAGAAAGAGCAGATGAGGGTCTGCTTCCCAGTGGATGGGGCACTCTGTGATGTTCTTATTCTGCCTGTGTGCTCAGCTGGCATAAGCAAACTGGAGACAACTACAGAATGAGGTCCCCAACTCTCTGTTTGCAGATATGTGAATAAAGAGTGAGGCTAGACCAACAGCAGAGTGAAACGAAGATAGAAACCAGCTCAGCATACAGCTGTGTGGGAGGCAAGAAGGATTACACACTCTGTAGCAAACTGGCAAAACAAGGATTTCAGTTACCATTTCCAGACATTTGCAAAAGGTATGAGCTGCTGACTCACCACCAGCCTGGGAGGGCAAAGGGTGCATTGACTGTGCCAAGGCTGGTGTGCCTAACCTCATCTCAGAGCACAAAACTGCTTCTTCCTTCACCCTGTGAAATCAAACAGCCCATCAACAAGCACCTTTCAGCCTAACCCTCAGGCATGTGGCTTGTAGCTGTTATAGTTCAGACTTCAAACCTCTTTCTCTTCTGCCTCTCGATTTGTCTATTCAGCTCCTTTCAGACACCTCTATTAACAAATTAGTCTAGATTTTACCTCTCATAGCTTGATTGCAGCAAAGACTGTACTTCCTGCCCACACAATCTTTGCTGCTCTGGTCCACAGTATTTCTGGTGGCAAGTTGCCACCACCTTGATCACACAACAAATCATTTCTGTTAGAGCTCCATTTCTCTGTGTCTCCCAAGCATTAGAGAAAGCAGATCGATTTTTTGAAAAAAAAAAAAAAAACAAACAGAGATGAGATAATTGATATTTATAAAATTTTTAATTGTGCAAAGAAATCCATGTGTAACAGACTACAAATACTCTCTGTCTTCCTTAGCAGGGATTTAATGAGGACAACTGTTCATTTAGTAGATGTTTGACCTGCAGAAGGTTTCCAAGCCTTTACTTGGAGCTCTGCAGAACAGGTGGTAGAACACTTCAAGAGGACCTGTATCACTAACCACAACAGGTTGAGCTCTGCAAGACCCAGAGTCTAGGTTGTGTGCCTTGGCAAGCTGTGATTTAAGCTGTAGTGAGGTATTAGTGCTACTATAATGACACTGCTGGCTCTTCCCTTTCCTCTCCATTTGCAGACACCAAGTGTGGATTAAAATGAAAATGCATACATTTTTAATGTCAGCACTTATAGAAAGTACTTTTCAAGCCGAATGAGCTTTGCTATCATTAATCATTAATGTGACTAATTTTCCTCTTCAACCTGTTTAGGACTATTGCCAAAGCATATTCGATTTGCTTCCCTTTCCTCTCGTTTTCCAAAAAAGAGACACAGTTCATCCCTGTCACGAGCAGTGTCCATGGCCTTTCTCTTCTTTCTCTTCCCCTGATGGGGCATTGGCTGCTGCCTTCTCAAAATCAGCACAGCCAAGTGCACTTCTCATGCGTCACCTTCTGAGAAATGCCTCAAGGCTACAAAATATTGCTGGAAAATAGGAAGAGGATAAAACACGCTATCCACTCAAGACTCCCGAGACTTCTTGGCTGGAGAAAGAGGAACCCAAAGTGGTTGCAAGAGAATTTGGTGCACAGGGTATCTGTGGCTTCTCTTGAGAGCAGACACACGACATGCAACTTGTATAAGACTGGCTACAATACCAGAAATGCAGCAGCATGCAACCAACACAACAAAGCAGAATTAGGTATTCAATCACATACTATGAAAAATTCATTGTAAAACAATTACAAAAAGATGAAAAATTTTTGCAAATTTTCTACGTAACTTGATTGAATGCTGGAAGAATAACACATAAAACATAACACACAGTCCTTCCATTAAGGCAATAAAGTACTCTATAGCATGAACAAAAAATGTGGGTGTGTAGGTCACCCCAAAGAATATTCAAAATTAAGTATATTACATAACTTTTCTCAGAGAAAACAGGAACTGAAATTAGATACCTAAGGCCTGAGATTGGAGTAAGGTGACAAGAATACACTGGCCCATACAAAACTAATACGCTGAGGAACATCTTTATTATCCCTCTAATAGATGCACGTCAAAGAGATGAGTTAGCTCCCCTGAGCACTACTCCTGTATTGTATTCCCTCTGCATGTATACTCCTTGTGCATCCTTGCTCTGTCCTCTTTCCATTGCTGTTGTCCTTTCTGACATGTGCATAACTTTTTCTGTCACCTGGTAATCCATGCATCCTACAGGCATTTGTTGTCCCCATGACAAAGGGCAGAGCACATCCATTTTGAGGAGTTTTGGCCCAGATCCATTCCCTCACAAAGATCAACTGAGAGCCCAATTCAGCAGCAGTTTTACTATAGGCCTATATAAATCAGGAACACTTTTTTTCTGTTGCCTCAGAGACAGATGACTAATAAAGGGATGACTTCCTTTCTGGAGCTTCCAAGTACAGTGTAGTATTTAAAGCTCAGCAAGATGTGTTGTACTTCTAACCTCAACACATCAAGGCTTGTTCCACACCGAAAGGTATGTACAGCAACCACTGATGTGCCATGGCTTTAGAGTGGCCTATCTTTTTGTTTAATGTTATAGAGATCAACATACCTATATAGGAATCAAAATGCTTATTTTTTGCCTAATTTCAAAACCATAACACATAATCTTGCTCTGTTGTATTTAGCTCTAGCAAACCTCCACAGGCCACAGCAAAATCTTTGGCTTGTCCTCTTCTTTTAAAAGAATTCCAGGAATAATCACACTTACTTCTGGTGTTGGTGCTTTGATTTATTTCTCCTGACATCAAACCCCAAATAAACTCCATCATAATTCTAAAAAAAAGAATCTTGACTTTCATTATTTACAACGGGGGCAACACTTATCTACCATCTACTTTGACAGAAAAAATATGTTCACTTGGTGCCTGAGGTCATTTTACCATACAAAATGCACATAATTAAAAACACTGGGAGATGGTTTGAGAAAGTTATTAATAATTTATTTTTAAGAATATGTCATTGCTACTCTTGCAACAAACAAGGAATGTTTTTTCAAGATGTCACCTTTTATTTGAGTTAGGCAGACAAAAAGATTATCCCACATTATTTTCTTAACAGCTGATAAGTGGAATTTGTTAAAATGTAGACTTCTGACTACACTAATGCTGCAGATGCAAATACCAAGTCACATGGGAAATTTTTAAATAAGTCTGTGAATTTGGAAAGGCCAGAAACACATGACAAGAGTCACGTATATCATCACTACATCACTTGATTTATTTCTTAGAACTTCAAATGTATTTTAGTGCTGGCACTAGGCCACAGCCATCACCAAATGAAGTGCACTACATGCAGAATCATCACATGCTGGTATTGGAAAACCATTTCTAAAAAACCAAAACACATGCACTGATAAAATTGAAAGGGGGGGGAAATAAAAAGAAGAAATCTAGCATTTACCAAGTTCTAAGAAAAAAGGGAATTAGTTTTCTTTAATGTATTCAGTAGCCATAAGTATTAAAGGTAGGCAAAGTCAGTTGCTATTGTGCACAAATATTAACCTTGGAGATAACCCTGTGCTTTGGGCAGACAGTCACTAGGAGTTCACATTGCACTTCAGAAGCACAAGGAAGGGCTGACATGTTTTTCAATAAGGGAGATTTTTTAAAGCTCAAGCTGAAAATGTTTTCAAATAGGATAATTATTAACATGTAGACTAAAATTCTGTATCAGTCTCAAATTCTGTATCATCTGCAAACCAGGATTAGATGAACATCTAAAAATATACATACATAAATACACACACATATATAATTACATAAACTTGCATTCAAGCACATGAAGACTCAGAAAAAGCTGGTTGGTATTTTGTGATCCATGCTACAAGTGACATCAAGGTAGGTAGATGCAAAGATCCCTTTGGGAATTAAATTCTGGGATAAGAAGATTCTTCTGGATGAAGAATATGAAAGTATATTGAGTGAGAAGTGCTTATTTCATGTCTTGTAGCTAAAAATCTACAGTTTTGTGTATGGGTCACTTTTATGCTAACAGGATACTAAGCTGAAGCTCAAAATTCATGTGATGGGGCTACACAGACGACCAAAACTACTACAGCATCAACTACATTTGGTAGTATTTTGTAGTATTTTTATGCTCTGCATACAGGGATTTTTTCTTTGCATTGCTTTAAAATGAATTCTAAGAAGGTGGTATCTTTTCCTTCCATAAGACAGCACAATACCAAGGTTATTCTAGTGCTCTGTGCTAATTCCCCTAAGGCAATTCTGCAGTCTGGTGAATATGTAGAATTTAAACTCGTAGATAAACAGCCTGTCAATCTTTCAGGTAACGTGATGTAATGTCCTATTTTAGCTTCAGATTAGAACAGCACTGTGATGCAGTGTGCAATACTCACTGGGGCAGGGGGGAGAACAGCATGTGTGAGACTGAGTGAATTTCTTTTGCTATTAAAAAATCTGCGTGTCTATGTCTCCGGTAAAGACTAACACTCTTAGAATAATAGCTCCCCTTTCTTTTGTCCAAATAGAAAATCCACTCTGGTAGAGAGCTTTTACCTGAATGTTATTTTCTAGAAATATTTTCCATTTAGGCAAACCTGAACAATTTCAAGAAGAAAAACTCCCCTAAAACAAGCAGCCTGCATCTGGAGTGTTCTCTGAAGAAAAAGGAAGAATGACACAACAAGGCTAGAGTCTTCCCTATTCCTGAAAGAGATTCTTGTAGCCATATATAACTATCATATGCTATTCTTTTAAAATATTTTGGTGCATATTTTTTAAAGCAACAGGAATGCTCATCTGGTAATAGGACAAATCACAGAATCATACCATGGCTTAGTTTGGGACAGATCTTAAAGATCACCTAGCTCCAACCCTTTTGCCACAGGCAGGGACACCTACTAGACCAGGTTGCTCAGAGCTCTATCCAAACTGGCCTTGAACACTTCCAGGGAAGGGGCATTCACAACTTCTCTGGGTAACCTGTCCAGTGCCTCACCACCATCACAGTAAGAATTCCATCCTAGTATCTAAACCAACTCTTTTTCAGTTTGAAGCCACTCCCACTTGTCCAATCACTACACACCTCTATAAATAATGTTCCTCCAATTTGCTTGTACAGCCTTCTGGTTGGAACCCCTGTAGCAACATACCCCATCATAAAGTTACGTGTCCCTGCCCTCATTTTCATCCTCACCCATAAGCTTTTGATCATCTCCTTATGCATCTCCAAGTGTAGCTCCACATCCTCCAGCTAGTTACTGACATTCAGGATGACACACCCATTTCTTCTGCCTATCCTTCCTAAAGAGACTGTATCCTTCCTTCCAACACTCCAGTCATAAGAGCAATATTATTTTAAACTTAGTGTTTTATAGAAAAAGAAAACTACTTTCTGAGAAAATTCCATGGTGTACTTAGAGCACATAAGAAAACCTATGTGAGAAAAGAAAAATTATGGTAGGTTCCTCAGAGAGGTTTTAAGCTTCTTTCCAATTTACTACATGGCTTTTTGTGTAAAGTAGTTATAATCCTGCCTCAAATCTATTGTTGTTTAATAACAGGCTCACTTGGAACCGCTCTTGCACTGCTGCTCCAGTGTGCCCAATTCACTACAGCAGATCCACAATCTAGCTTTTTAATATCACCCTAATCCTACTTAGCTGACGAGTGACTTACTGCAAAATATCTATGCACACTTAATCACAGAGATCTGTTTAAGGCATATGCATGACTGTGGGAGTGATTTTTTTCTTTACCAGATAAACTGTCAGCTATACTGATCAAATCTGCAAGCACAAGATATATTCAACTTCACAAACCACCTAGATCTGAGACAGATGTAAATCAGAAGTGCTTAATTTTTGTGGTAATACTTTGAAATTAAATCATTTCCACTTCTATAGACATCTTTTCAGAAACAATTATCTACTTGCAAAGAAATCTTCACTATTAGAACTCAAATTTTTATTAACCCTAATTTATCATCTTAAGAATAAATCACAGGAAGAAAAAAATTCACTTATCTTGACATGTAGTACTTCAAATCTGAAAGCAGTAACAGAGAACTGTCTTAGATGTTTATCCTTTGTTTTGGTAGAGAGACAAAAATTCTGTTACTGAAGCATACCAAGACAAGCACCTGCAAGGCACTCCAGAGCTCCACAACAGGGAAATATCCAGAGCCTTATGCTGTGAACCAAGAAGATCCACAAGGAGAGAGACTTTGGCCAGGACCAGAAAGAGAGATCACCACAGCTGATACATGTTTTACCCAAAGTGGCAAGCAATTTGGAAAACCTCTGTTTGACAGGTTTTCTGCTTCTATCTTCCTGAAACTTGACCTATTTTTAAGATATTTTCTTGTGGGAAATTGCCCAGGGTAAATTCCTCTTTTTACCCACAATGCTGTCAATGTTTAAAGACCCCATCAGCTGTTCTGTAGTCCTGTTATAGACTATATTGTCAGTCTAAATACAATCACATCATCTTGCTTGTGGATGATGGCCAAACAGGATGAGGGCTGGGAAAGATAAGCACACCCCATGTGTTTCCATGTTTGAGGACAAACCATCTGAGCATTTTTTCCTGAGCTGTAAAAATTGTTGTCCAAGAATCCTTGTGCTCCCAGCAGCTGGAGTAATCTTATTAGGGGGACTGGCTGCATCCTGGCAGGAGCAGGCTCTCACCCATTGCAAATGCTGCTGTAGTTAGTGCAGTGATGGCTGTTGATTCATCCTGTGGACAGCAGGGCAGAATTTGCTGTCTTGGTTCTACCTCTGTCCAAATCCCTTCTGGCAGTACACCCAAATATCACAGCAGTCCCTGGTACATGCTTCTTAATGAATGCAAACAACAACTCACAGACAAGATGTTGGTTTTAGGGATGAAGAGCATCCCCCCCTGAGTCCAGCCTCCAAATCCTCTGCATGAGAGTGCACCAGTTTGAGTATGGGCAACAGCAAGATCAGGCCATCAGTCAACAAATGATGAAGGCAGGCAAGAAGAAATGCATTATCAAGAATGCAGAAAGAGGAGCCCTGATGACTGCTTCAGCTTGAGAAATGTCAGGATATGGCAAACAGCCTTTGAGACACAGCAGTCAATGGCTGCAGAAGCCACAAGCAAGACCATGCATTCAGAGCTAAAAGCATTGGAAAAACAAGTGCCTTTTCCCAGCTGAGTACCTTGGAAGAGAAAGAGAAGAAAGAGAAGGCAACACAGAATTACAGCAGCCTAGCCTTTGAATTGGTGGGCTTTTTTTTTTATATAGACACGCTTATTTATGGCTGTGTACTATAAAACTTATAGAAGTTGAATAATTTTTCTTCAGAGAAATCAATCACAGCAGTAAACAGCAGAAAACGGCCAAATGAGACAAGGATAATACCTTGTGATACCTCTTCATCTTGGAATCAGTATTTCAAGTGGATGTACATGTAAACTTTTCATTATGTGTGAGCTTGATATTTTTGAGTTTGAAAAGTTTTCAGCTTGTCAGTAGCTGATTTTCTTCTTATGAGAGGATTTCTTGAGGGTTTTTTTTCAAAGATAGTTCTTGCAAATAACTGTAATATTTCTAAGTAAACAATATTTTCTTATAACTCTCTCACAGGTGTTTGTTTCTGTTACTTTACCAATGGAGAGAAATGCCTACTCTATGGACCAATAACATGCCTTTTTAGCACAGCATGTTATAAAAAGGCTGAATAAATTGTAAATAAAACCTTCTGATTTTTCTTCTACCTTGAACTGGAGTCAAGCTCTTTATTTCATGTCCAACAACGACAATTATGGATTTTTATCCCTCCATTATCTTGCACAAACTTTTTTCTCACCTGTTCAGAGCTGCAATTGGTGAAAATACACAGAGCAAATGTGACAAAAATTTGTTTTCAAATGCCAGCATATGTGAGATGAAAATCAAATATTCAGAAGGCAAAAACACCACAAGAAACATCAATTTGAGAAAAGTTTATTCTATTTCAGAACAGAAATAGCAATTCTGAGTGGGAGGAAAACACCTGCAGCAAACAAAGGGCCTTCCCTTTTCACATGCAAAACCCTATGCAAATCAAAATGAGCTAGCTTTCTCAACACCCTGATGAAGACAGATAACATTATCTCACTTAGTGACATCACACAGGAGAGGAGAGCTAAAGGCTCTGGATCAAGTTCCATTTTCACACAGGGTTTCATGGCTCCTGCTTTTTAAGCAGGAAGTTCTTTCATCCCACCACCTGTAAGGTCAAGACTTGCAGCCAGCCATGTGACCTGCTATGCAAACACACAGTGGCCTCTAACCATGAAGCCTCTACTGAGACATCGCGGGTCAAGATTAGTATCAGTTCTCTGCTAAGGCTGGGGTATGTGAGCTCAAGCAGCAAGCTCTAAGCTTTGGTGGTGGGAAACAGGGGAATATTACAGCTGCTAAGAAGGACTTGAACTCTCTAAAACCTCATAAACCATTAAGTGTCCCTCTCCCTCCTCTCCCCAAGAAAGCAGGGCATCTCCTTTGGTAGAAGTGAGGAACAGCCTGGTGTCAGCACAGTGCTGCCCTGCTAAGGTAGGCTTCTTTGGGCAAGCAGAGAAACTACATAGGATCAGGAAGGCAGCCAAGCCCACCTGTTTCCATTCACGCTGCTCTTGGTGTCTGCCTTACCCTGGGGGAAGGAGAGGCTGATGCTGCCTCTGTCTTATTTGGACTGAGGGTTAACACTAAGTAAATCACTTGTTTTTCTGTCCTTCAACTCAGAGAAGCTCCATGTGCTTCCGGTAGGGCACGACGAGATAAAAAAGCAGGGGTGCCTGATACCAGTTGTAGGGAGAATAGTATTTGCCTTGCTTATCATCAGCCTATAAGGAAGCTCAAATAGCAGAATTATTAGAATTAAGCAGATCTATATAACTAGTCACCATTGGGCAAGTCCACTAATCCTGTTTAAAAAGGGCTAGTGATAACAGAAGTCTGTCACTATCCTACTGTCAAGCTACTTGGGATAGAATACAACAAACTTAGAGGGACACCGAAAGGTCCAGGTAAGATGAATCAGCTGGCTCAAGTGCTTAAGGTAGAGTTTAGGGGCAAGAATCAGAGTACGAGTATCTACAAAGCAGTGCTAGTTTCAAACACCAAAGTTGATCCACGTGTGTATATCTGACCAAAAAAAAAGTACAAACATGAAGCAGAAAGCAGGTCTTAACCTTAGTTTTGTTATTTTCTGATTGTTGGTGGCCCTCTATTTCATGTGCCTGACTACAGTTTCTCCTTCTATCAGTAACAAAGTAGACTACAGAGGAGTAATCAAATTTTTTCAAAGACAAGTTTTCTGTCATGTTTCATATTTCTCCTAGACATTTGCTTCCTTGGACTGCCTACAGGACAGATTTTTGTTTTAAATTTGAAAAAAGTAAGCAAGGAATTCACTGAATGATCAGTAGTGCTAAATATCTTGAAGGAAACTGAATAATCTAATGTGAGGTCAAAAAGAGCTTAGCCTGTCTTGAGTAATAAAGGCATCACTGCACTTGGAACACATTGACACATCTATGTGTGTATTATATATATATATAAATTATACAGTATTTATGTACATAGATGTATATGCAAAGCCTGAATCAGAAAACATTCAAGCAACTAACTGCTTGACTTCCATGCAAGAATATCAACTGCAAAAAACCTGTTGTAACTCCAGCACATATACAACTGGTAACACATCAAAAAAAATCCTGTCCATTAAGGCGTGTGAATTTCATCACAGATTACAAAATAAACAGAATTTCAGACACGAATTGGACAAAATTGCTTCCTGCTTATCTCTCGTAATCCCCTTAAAAAAGCAAAGTCTAAGTAGTAAGTGAAAAAAATTAGTGCAGCAAATGATAGCAAAAAAATTAACAAAATAAAAAGTGGTGTTCTCTGCTTTACTCTTTTTCTTTCTCTAAGTGTAAAGCTTTCTGAAGAAAACAAGCAAAATCAATTACTTTTTCTGAGGTAAGTAAGCTAAAATTTAAGATTAGCTATGTATTGTGTGCTATTTAAGTGGGCAAAAATTTATTAAAATTTATATAGGTGTTTTGGTCAATAATTACACAAGCATACTAAAGATTAGTCCTATTGTTAACACAATTCTAAGAAGAGAGATGCTGGTTTGCCCCTTGATAATACTAAGAAAAACAACAAAAAAAAAAAGCTAACAGCAAGTATCTTGTTTTTCTCTCTATTCTTTAGACTTTAGTTCCTCTGGTACCTCAAGCAACCCAACAACGGATTTGCTTGAGGTACCAGAGAAAACACATTCTTATAAAATTCCTAATGGATGAGATATACAAAACTTGAGAGCTCACAGCATTGTCTGGGTATTAATGATCACAATGATAAAAACAATAATGGAATATTGTACTAACTGGCAAAATAACACTATGGGAAATTGTAGTGCCTGTGCCTTATCAGCAGAGGAGTGGCAGTCTGCTCTATTTAATCCCTGCACAGCTCTGCCAGAAAGCAAATGGAAACAGTGTCCCCATTCTATCTTTCTGAATAGAAATGCTGTGTTACTATACAAGTGTCAGGAAGAGACAATCCTTCATGGTATCCTTACTACAGCACTTCTATGAATATAAAGAGTCAAGACTTGCAGACAGAAATATAGGATTGAGAGACGTACACAGATCCAAATGCTGCCAACATACCAGTAGTACTGCACTTGAAAGATCTCTTTGTAGTACATACTCATGTTGTTTCAGCCTGCTGTGATTTAGACAGAAGGGCTAGAGCTAGTGGTAAAAGCTGTAGCAAAAGTAGTCCTCACACTCTTGCTCATATTCCTGGAAAGACCACCATTTATATCTGTTCATTTACAAAAAAGAAGCCTGAACAAAACTACATATTGGTCAAACAAGAACAATGCAGAGATGAACTGCATCTACTATACACAGACTCCATGTAGAATCTTGAGTAAAAGTTGATTGATTGTTTGGCCATTTACAAAGCACAATTCATATGCAGTGTCCCTGGTGTTTCTGGAAACCATTGCAGAAGGAACACCAGAGGAGGATTCTGTGTACATCTGTCACATTCTTCCCTAATGAGTGTCAACAGGCCAAACCATCTTCCCGGGCTCATGAGAGTAATTTCTTTAGCAATTTATCAACCTTCAGGCTGGCCCAAAGGTAGAGATGAAGGCCTTGGGTTTCAGATGAAGGCCTGGGCTGTAACAGGTTTGTAGCTATTGTCTCTTGCATATGAGATTGATTCCTAATACTTCCCTCACCATCATCAAGGAAAGCAAGGGTAGTACTACTACCTGTTAATTCATGGGAAAGCTTTAGGATAAATATTTTTTCAGGGCACTCAAATGTCACTGTATAAAGCTTATAAGTGGCAAACAAGAGGCAGACATAAAAAGTCTTTAAACAGGACAAAGCTGAATGAACTGTTCAAGACAATCAAATGCAAGCAGTAAAAACTGGCTGATGATTCCACCTGAACAGAGTTCAAAACACAAATTCCACGTCACCAGTCAGATTACTATATCTGCTGCTAAGAACAGGTTATCGGTAAAGGTTACATATCTGATGTCTGTAACTGGTTGTATCTTACAAAACAGCAATGAGAGTCAGCAACCACATTCTAGCCAAAAAACCCAGAAGATCAGGGATGGCAGTAAACATCAGAAGGAATAAGATGAAGATGAAAAATGCAGTAACCCAGTCTTTCTGCTGCCATGGAAATGTTACTGAAAACTAACATTTAAATATTCTCTGCACTCAAGCACCAGGGAGAAACACAGCACTGAGCTCTAAGTACTAGAACAGAAGAGAACAATTTTCATTAAGTCTATTATTCTCTTTTTAATGAAACCTAATATTTTATGTGCTTTTGCATGCTTGAGCAAATATTTTTTTCCACAGTAGATTTACCTGTTCCATTGGCTGCCTCCTATATCTTCAATAACCACCATGGAAAAGGGAATCTACTATTAAAAAGAGGTAGTATTTCCATGAAGAAAAATAAAATTAACTAAAATACCTGATCTTAAATATCAAAAACATACACCAAAAAAACTGCTGGAAAGGACTTTCAAATTAAAAAAAAATAATCACCCAATCCCATGTGTGAGTCTATAATACCATATCATAAAGTCTTGGGAAATTAAAGTCTGAGCATCATGTATCCCACAGGTTATAGTCTTACTGATAATACTCCAATTTTTCCTCTGCTGAACCATCATTACAAGGTTTTTGGTGCAATTGCACCCATTGCAAAATTTAATGAACTAAAATTTTATTTTAAATTCACTATTAGGGATGAAAACTGACTAGTAGTTTCCTCTGTTCCTAAACTAACAATATCCATTAACTGTGATGATGTTCTTTGTCAAATACTACACATGTTCCCCAGTGTTTAGTTTTTAACTGACAAGATTCTTGTTATTCTGGGTAAGCATTTGTACAATATGGTAATAGAAACCTGTTCTGAATCCATGAATACATTAAATACTTTTCTAGTTACAGTTGTGTGCATGGCTATGCTGGGTACTACTGAAAGGCATTTAAAGAACAATGTAATCATCAAGCACCATCAACATGGGATCAAAAAGAGAAAGCCTGTTTAACTAACTTGATAACCTTCTCTGACAAGGTCACCCAGCTGAAATTAAGGATTAGGCAGCGGATGTAGTTTGTCTGGATTTTATTAAGGCTTTTGATACTGTCCCTCTCAGCACCCTTCTGCACAAGCTGTCCAGCTGCAGGATGAGCTCTGAGTGAAAAATTGGGCTCCAAGGGTTGTGGTGAATGGGATTGCATTTGCTTGGCAACCAGTCCCCAGCACTGTTCCTCAGAGCTCAGCTCTAGTGTCAGTGGTGTTCAATATGTTTATCAACTGTTTGGACCCAAGAATCAAACATACCATTAGCACGTGTAATGATGATGATACAAACCTGAGAATTGCTGCTGATTCTGTTAAGGGGCAAGATGCCTTGCAGAGGGATCTGGATAAATTGAAGCAGGGAAATGATTAATGGCATGAAATTTAACAAGTTGAATTGCCAGATTCTGCACCTGGTATGGAGTAACACCAGGCACAAGTATGAATTAGGAGAGGAGTGGCTGGAGAGCAGCCCTGCAGAAAGGGATCTGGGGTGCTGGGTGACAGCAGGTTCCATGTGAGTCAGCAGTGCCCAGCATGACAAAGGCCATCTAGGATCACTAAACCCAGCCCAGTCAGCTGGTCAAAGGAGCTGATTGTCCTGCTGTGTTCAGAGTTGGTGCAGCTTTTTCCTCTGCACTGGGTGGAGTTCTGGAGTTCTACCATTTAGGAAGGATGTGAAGGTCTTTGGATGCATCTCCAGAGGACAAGAAAGCTGGTGAAAGGGCTGGAAGGAGAGCCCTATGAGAAATGGCTGAGAGCCTTAGGTCTGTCTAGTTTGGAGACAATGAGACTGATGAGACTGAGGGATGACCTCATTGCTCTCTAAAGCTTCTTGAGCAAGGAAAGTAGAAAGGGAGCTGCTGAGCTCTTCTGCCTAGTATCCATTGACAAGACACGTGAGAATGGTTCAAAAGCTGCACCAGGGAAGGTTCAGACTGGACATAAGGAAGCATTTCTTTACAGAGAGGGTGACCAAACATTGGAATCAGCTTCCTAGAGCAGTGTATAAGGTATTTGGAAAATGCCTTGGCCATGAGCCATGAAGGGACCAGGCAGCTGGACCACAGATCATGGTTGAAGTGATCCCTTTCAACTGAAAGACTCTATTCTCTTCTAAATTCAAAAATCAAAAACCCAACAAAATTCAAAAACCCAACAGGGAAAGAAAAACAATTAACCACAAACACTTCTGCACCCCAACAAAAACAATAAATCATAAAACCACCCACGGTCCCTAACATTTCTTAAAGAAAATGATTTTGCCAGCCCTCTCATTCAGTCCAACTCATTAGAAGATGTTTTTTAAAGGTACATAAGGGGCACCAAACCCACCCCCAGATTCAGGCCACTGATAAAGGGGGAAAGAGCAAATAACCTTGGTAGGGTGATAACTGTACAGTATATTGAAGTGATGAATAATTTATTTTCTTTTTATTACAGGAAAACAAATGTTTACTTCTTAGCTTTTGTGTCAAGTACACAGCAACAGTATTTATTTCTACCACACGACCAATAGAGTCACACCCAGCAGAAACACACTATTTCTGCAGTTAAACTTGTGCCTTGCATTTTTATGTCTAATAAAGAACACAAACTCACCAGGGTACAGAAGATGCATTGGCATTGTGCTATTGTTGTCATCTGCTCCACGGGGTATTCACCAAGGCAGAGCTTACAGGACACTAATGGGTCAAGTACCAAGTCCCAGGTAGGCCTGTATCTTGCTGTAGTCATTGCAGGGCAGTCTGAAGAACATCAAAAAAAATAAAGATACTCCATTATTTTCTTATATTGATACTCAGTACATTTCTGCCATTGGAAATCACATTGTCAGCTATTGCCTGTTGGGTTTGTTTTTCCCAACAACCTAACTAGCCAACAACAGTTAAGTTGACAGTGCCTGTACTTTTATTCCCTTTTATATCCCCTGCCTGATAGAACTTGCATATAGAAAACAGAAGGAAAAATGACCCCACACATAATACTCTAAACATACGAAGGCAAGCAGGAATACCCTTAGGTCACAGGCTTTTGTCACACATTACAAATGCAAAAATCTCATTTCCAGTTCCTGTGATTTCCATCACTACATACAAGCTTTCTCTCACCAACATTAACATTTACTCATGACGTTCCTTAACCTCAGCTACACAGGCAAGACTCAAAAGGTCTTTCATAAGACAGGCATTTATTATGCCCTTTTCCAGCGTGATATTTCAACTCACAGAGCCAGATATTTTTGTTCCCAGGAGCATGACAGATCAATCAGTTTGCTGTTAATTTTAGCAAGAACAATAAATATTTTGAGTACACTGCAAGTTTTAGCCTGCATTTTCCTCCAACCCTTTCGATATGCTGAGAGCACAACTTTGCAGCAACAAACTGGGGCAAATAAGAGCACAAAGTGAGCTATAAGAAGAGGCTATAATAACCTATATATCACCTTCAAGACAGTGATAGGATAGGATCGTGCAGAGCAGCTTTATCCTAGGCTTCAGGGCCCAGATGGTGTGCTGTCAACTGACTAAGCAGAAAGAAAACTTTGCACATAAGAAATGTATTCCCACAAAGAGGAAAGCTAATTTATGAATTTTACATGAAGAAAAACAAAACAAAAAACCCACACACTCCCCCAAAACATCTAGGGTAACTTATGGAATACATCAAATCTTAACAACATGTTTACTAGTAATGTTTTATCACTGTGACATTGACCTTCCAAGCGTAGAAAATTCACATTCCAAGGTGCTGAGAAGTTCACATTATCATGCCTTTCTCCTTCCCAAAATTAGGTGGTTCCTTACCATTGTCACACCAGCAGTTACATTACTCAAATCATGGTTAAAGTTTTTTGGGGTGGTTTGGGTTTTTTTTTTTTGTTTTGTTTTGGTTTTTTTTGTTTGTTTGTTTGGTTGGTTTTTTTCCTCCTTTTCCCCCTCTGCCTCCACTATCCCAATGCTGGAATTGCTAATTTTTAAGTCATATTTGTGAACTTTGCAAGACCTCCAGAACAGCAATAAACTAATGCTTACTAGACTAGATTAGGCAAATGTTCAGGAGAAACATGGTTTTTGTCCCCCAAGAAATCACATGCAGTCTTCACAAACATTTCTTTGAAGTCCCAAGTCTTTGATATTCAATTAATTGTGGGCATGACTCCACCAAGCTCCCTAACATTTCTGAAACAAAGTGAAGATTTTGTCAGCCCTCCCATTCAGTCCAACTCATTAGAAGATGCTTTTTATTATGTACATAAGTACCACTAGATTTTCTTCCTAGTGCAGTCAACAGGGAAAAGAAGGGAGAAGAAAATAAAGGTTAAGCAACTCCATTTCCAGGGCTGCTCTGGAGCACTTCCTCTGAAAGCCCACACAAACTCTGCACTGTTTCAAAGGAAACAGATGGAACAGCCCCACAGAACAGCACATGAATAATAGCTCCACCTTACAAAATACAATTTGTGCAGTGCAGTCTTTTTGGAGACCTCAACATGAAAGTCTGACACGGTGATACGAATGAAACCCATGATTTCTAAGGCTATTAGACTGCTTCTTTATTTCACCACTATTTTTTTTTCATATAAATTATTAGCAAAACCAATTTTCTTCTTCCAAATTTTGGTTTTTCTGACATTTACAGACAGATTCATGAGGTATTTGAGAAGAAGTGACCAAACACATCTGAATTGTCTGCTATCAGTTATCTTCTTGTCCTGCCTAGTTTATTGCATATCATACTTACAGTTGCAAGTAGATGAAACTAGGGAATGAACAATGAAGGACAGATTTATGTTAAGAATGCACTTGCATACAACAGGCAGACCAAAATCAGAGCAAATTTTATGGCTAAGAGGTAGAATCTGATGCAATTCAGACTTAAGCTCACCAAATATATGACATAGTTCAATTCAGAAAAAAAAAATTAAATTTAGATAGGTATATTCGGTGTGGGTCAATAGTGACAACAAAAGGAAATATCAAGGTTTCAGAACCAAGGCTAAGTCTTGTTTTCTAGGCTATTCAACAGAGGCTTACTGGTATCACTGTGGCAATTCCACTTTTGCAGAACAACCATACTGCAATTACACCTGACTGGGAAATATTTGTCCTCTTTGTCTTCTGCAAAGCAAGAATGAACCAATTTAAAATGCCTTTCAAGCTGGCTTTCAACAGACCAGCAGAAATTAGCTGCTCCATACAGCTGGCATGCAATCCATGCTGAATTCATCCATGTTGATAACTGAGCAAAATCAAAATTCACCCTCAAATTGTAGCAGAACCATTCCTGCTCTCCCCTCTTTGCCAAACATCTTCTTTTAATAAAGAAATTTTACATTCATTATGGGGTAAGGGGAGGACACAATGTCACTAGTGCCATTAAAGCAAGACCCAAGAAATTTGCCACCTAGCCTAAAAAACTTGTACAAAAAGCCTCCACTCCCCACAAGCTTGTACAAAAAGCCTCCACACCCCATTGGATCATCTCTCCTGGGTACAGTACCCCTGTAAAGGGACAGAGAATGAAGCTTTTCAAAGCATGGACTAGGTCTTGTTTCACGATCATCCAGCACACTGCTACAACTAAATAATAAGCTATGTTTACATACCAATGCTTTAAAAAGCTTTAAAAAAGGCATAAAACCAAACAAACTTGTAAGAGAAAAGCAAAAAAACAAACACCTTCTGTCAAAACCAGATTAAAACTCCTACTGTTCCACAACTGTGGCCATGAGATTGTATTCTCATGTTTTCTATGTGCAATACCTCAGGGAGAATGGTAAGTAATTGCAAGAAAGACAAGGTAACTAAAAAGTTTTCTAGAGGAACAAGATATTGAAAAACATCTTGTGTGTCATTGTGTTGAATGACAGCACTAGTTGCACCAACAGCCAGTAAAAAATTTTGCCCAATGATTTGGCTATTTACTAGGAGGTCCCAAGAAATACAGCTAGTGAAGGTACAAAACTACAGTTCAAGAGACCTTAGCACACCAAATACATAGTTCACTGGAGATTGTGTTGCTTGCCAAACTCAGTCCAAACCTCAATATTGACAGCAGATACACTAAATCAGAGGCACAGAAAATCAGAGGAGAAGTTGGCCATCAGTTCAGACTCCCAATTCTACTGCAGTCAAGGTCAGTCTCATTTATGTAGTTTTGCTGACTGTGGTCCATATCTGGTGATACTGAATTTCTAAGATATACGGTAATACAGCATGTGATTTTCTGGGACAGCATCCCAAAGCAAACTGGAAATCAGAAGCATAGGAAATAGCTTCAGTAAGAGTTTGTTCAGAGAATCTTGTCATGAATAATTAACAACCTGACTAATGACTGTTTAATTCTTCAATCACGTGCATGTCCACACTGAAAGGGAACCTCTGCATAAAGAGAGAAGTGACTGAAGTCTTCTTACTGTAATAACACATTAATATATATGAATGTGACTCTTAGGCATTCCCAGAAATGTGCATGGAATGAAAAGGAAACTTTCATTCTTTCTGAAGAACAACTAATGAATTAAGTGAACATGAACTCTATTTTTGAACAGTAATCCCACAGTTTTTGGTCCACCTACACAGACTACATTTTCTAGTGAGAACAAGTGGCTGATGACCTCTAGTAAGTCAAGAATAGAACAATTCATTTTAGGCCTCAAAGAGTTGCACAAACAGTGAAGCAGAAATACTGTGAAAACTTCTATGAAAGCAGAAATAATGTAACTTTCATACATACAAGTCATTCAAGAAATCATAAAACAATATGATTTTTTCCTATTGCACACTAGTCAAGTATTTCACAGCATTGTACATTTAAACTGCAATTGCATCATCAACACTTAAGATACATGACTGCCTATGTGAGAAGAGAGACTAGAAAAAAGGGTTGAATAGAAGTCATATGCAGCACACAAACTGGTGGGTCTTTTCCACCAAGGAAGACTCAAAATAGAGATTTCAGCAGAATCTCAATTTCAGCTTTAGGTCAGGGATGAGTTTAATTTCTAAATTAAGGGTTTCAGTCCCTTCTCCTACCAGACAGTTAATCAGGTACACTTCAGTCATCTGTCTTAAGGAGATAGCTTAATCTGAATTTATTGACTTGATGAAAAGCAGCTCTTTTAGAAATCAAAGGAAGGGACTTAAATGGGATTCAAAATTTGGTCTCAATCTTCTTGTCCTTCTTTATCAAAATAACTCTAATTAAAGTAATACAGGCTACTAGACAAAATCAGACATCTGTTATAGTACACTTTTAGTATTGTGTATATATATTCATAGATTAAAAAAATATATAGTACAGACTATATTTCCTCCTATATAAAGCTAAACATCTGTCTGTACAATTGTATGTATTTATTTAATATATGAAATATATTAAATAAAAGCATACAATGTATGTATGTTTCTATGCTAGATATTTATACAACTAATATTTATTAAAATATAAATCTGTACAAAAACCTACAGATTTTTACTTACATGGAAGAAGCCCACAGATGTCTTAAGCGCAGTCGTCTGTACAAAGGCTACTACACTGCACCCTGGAACTGGCACTGCCTGCCACATCTTTTCAGTCAATATTTTTGACTTTGAGCCTTCCTCTACTGCCACAGCTGTGGTTCACTGCACATGATCCCACAGCTATGGGCCATACACTCAAGGCAGCAGGGACTATCTCCCATGATCCAGGTTGGTGGCTAAGGGCATTCAGCAACAGTCCTGGAGCTTGCATTATTTGCTACCCCTCTGTAACAGCTGGAACTTGATGCCATTTTTCATTGTTCCTAGGTTTTTCCAAAGATCTTCAGAAGGATCATATGAAAGAAGCCTACATGACATAATTGGCCGCTTTGCAACTGTTTTGTGTTGGTGACACCAGTTTTTATTATGCAACTATACCACAGATAAAGTCATCTTAAAGTCGCTTTATAAAACAAATTATTACATTCACCCGCCAGGTAGATTTTACAATAACACAAACTGGCTGGCAGACTTAGTATCTCTCACTTATCTATCACTGCTAGTTACTGGAATCTATCACTGCAGTAACTGTGTCTCCAAGTCTTCATCTTCACAGAACGAACTGCCTGGTAAAGCAGAATCACCCTGATAGGTGTCAGTCACACTAACACAAGACTGATTTATATGGATGTTTAGAGATTACTAATTTCAGAGTTTTGATGCCTGCCTTCCTTAGGTTCTTAAATCCTGTCAACCTGTCAAATGCCTACCTAAGTCTTCAGGTTCACTCATAAATCTAATCCACAATCAACTGCACAAGTCTAGCAGACAGGTATCATCCTTTGAAGTCCAGACAATCCCAACCACTAAAGCCACATTCTTAATTCCAGCAATATAACAGGCATAGCTCTTTTAAGCATGTAGGAAACTTCAACTTAGAGTAGCGCAGAAAATCATGTCACCACATCATCCATTATGAACTCTTCAATCCTAGCCTTTAAGTCCCTACACAGACTAACCACCAATTTCAACCTCTCCAGGTTCTTATCTTCAAGCTATTCCAAGTCCCAAGCCCAGAAGAGATAAAAGAACAGGTATAAGCATTAGAACACTGTCAGCAACTTTAGTCTCCTGGACAATAAAGCACATGGGAAACAAGCTCTTACTTTGAGTTGAAACAATTATTCCAGGGAATTCAGTCATTAATAGCCACTATGTTTCTTTGTTTTATCTCCCTGACTAATAAAATGCATATTTTAAATATATATATATAAAGCATATACACATATATATATGCATATAGATACAGCTGTACAAATATATATGTGTATAAAGACTACATTGAAACATTCCAAAGCCAAGGGAAAAAAAGAATGTGTCTTTTCACTGATAAAAGGTACCTGAACAGTAACATTGAATGCAAAACAATAAATCTAGTGGATTGCTCCAGGGACATATCACTATTAGGGTACATTAAAAGAAGAAAAAAAAGACCACACCAATTTCTTTGCTAAATACCTAGGTAATTTTTTTTCTTGTTTCTTCTTGAGAGAAATTAGTGTATTATATAAGGCAACAACCCCTGCCAAAACCTTAGACAATGTAGTTTGTTTACTGCACAGACCATGAAAGATTTTAAAGATCAGAAAAGCAATGGACAGTTTCCAGATCTATGGATATGAGAATGCTGTCTATCAAATACATGGGTGGGGAGAGAAGTAAAGATATTATGGTGACAAAAACACGAAGCAAGAGATTGTTAAAACTACTTCTTCAAAAGAATACTACAAATAGACTAGCCATAAACTGTCCATGCAGAAGTGCCCCAGAGAGGTAGATCCTTGCACATAGTCCAAAAACTACAGCTACTGAATGTGACAGAGCCAAAGACTTTCCTGACCTTGCATTTTCCTATGTTTGTCACCAGCACTGGTGCCACTGTGGCTTCTTGTAGCACTGCCAAACAGCACCAACCTGAAATAAACTGGGTGAGGCTGTTATTCAGATCCTGTAGGCAAGGGTGAAAACATTTCAAAGAAAGAAAGAAAATTACTTAATTTACTTAATTTACTGAAAGAAATTGCAGATGGGAAAGGCAAACAGGCAGAAGGGAAAGAACCGGAAGAGTCAAAAGTAAGAAAAGATTTAATAAAATGAAAAATGGTGTAATAAATAAGACAATAAAAGACATAGGAAAGATTGGACAAATGTGGCGGAAATAGTTGAAACAGATCAACTTCCTGGCTCTTCCCAGAAGTAGTGTATTTTGTTATATAGAGTAAAATAACAATTGAAGTGGAATCCCACTACAATATGGCCCAAACATGCAATATTCCCAAAAGATGACATGAACAAAAGAACTGCCATATAACTACTAAAGAGCATTCCTCAGAATCAACGTTTGCAATCTAAGAGATCATAAAAGCATTGGAGCAGTCGATGACCTCAGGCAAAAGCTGGGAAGTCCTTGCACCATGCCATTTCCCAGTACTGGAGTTCCAGATCCTCTGCACACCTCAGAGCACTCTCAGCAGCCAGAGGCACAAAGCTTAAGATGATTTGAAAGAGCAAGGTCAAGATGATACGCATTTTAAAAGCATCCTCATCTCTGCTGGTTGGGAAAACTCCATCCCACATAATAAAAAGAAAAGCCAGGACACTGTAGAATTGTTTATCAACTAAAACTGGCAGGAGTGCAACACATTTTGGTCAGGAGGGAATGAGCCTGCCTGTCTCATTTTCTTCCTTTAAGAGTCATGAACCTATTAGATCCTTATTAGAAACTTCCATAAACTTTGCTGCAGTCAACCACTGCCTTTGAATACTGGGGACAGCACCAATGCACCATCTGTGAATTACTGTGGCAACAAGTAAACCTATACAAAAGTGTGGGAGGCCACATGTTAAATCACTGACAGAGTGTTAAAGCTCTGAGTATTTTAGAGAAGGGAATATCAGCTGTACACAGAAGAGGTCTTAAAGTGAGGCCTAAAGATGAAGCCAACCTAAAAGAGACTGATCTAAAAGTCAGTTGTAACCTAAGTACAACTGCAAAAATGCCTCAGCATTATCTGGCAGACAGAAGGGACTCAAGACCAAAGTGTCCTAGCTTGTAAAGACCACAGTAATAGGTCATAGACAATTCCACTGCTCTCTAGGGAAGCACCTTATTATTTTCCAGAAATTCCTAAACCACCCACTCAAAAACAAGTGCTTTAGTTTTGAGTGGGTGGTCGAGGAATTTCTGGAAAAAACATGTCTTTCCTCCCATCTCTTATATTGCTCCATGTTTTTATTTTCTCTTCCCCATCTCTTTTCCCCTCCACCCCCTTACTTGTTTCCTCCTATTCTTTCCCTCCCCTCTGCTTACGAGAACTGACGAATTAATGCACTCCGCACTGTCTCCACACAAGCAATAAATCAGTAAGGAGTAGTTTGAAGCTTTGACATACCACAAGCTTTTTCCTTCTCCACAGGTAACTGACTCTCTCAGAAAAGTAAGAGCTATGTTTACACAAAGCCCAAATAACACCAGGTTTGAGCTCTGTAAGAGCTTTCTTTTTGGGGGAAAAGAGAAAAGCCTTAGAAGCTTAAAGCCAGAAACCATATTTAAAGCTATGCAAAATTATTGTGAAACTGAAAATATGAGCAAGGAGAATGGAGCCCTAGTTCTGAGACATCTGGACCACCTCTCAAAAGGAAATCAAAACTCTTCTTTTACTTGCAACTATGACAAAGTGCATGCTTAGGGCATGCTGTATTTCCATAGTGCTTTGCAAGTCTCAGATGAGGAACAGAGTACATGGGACTGAAAAATCCACCACAAATCCTCTCAGGGTGTCACTTGCACACTAGCAAGCTGGAGCTCAGGTTTGAACTACAGCTCCCAGGTTAGCTGTTAAGACAACATATTTAAGCACCACCCCTTCCTATGCTAGATCTGAAATGCAAAGCAGATGCACTGCTGGCTGAAAGCAGCATTCAGAGTGGGGTGAAGTCTGGTTAACTTCCCTGTAGCCCTTTGTTCTTTTGACTCAGTAACAATCACAAAATTCCAGGTAGATATTGGTAAGAGACAGCATGTTTCACAGTGTGTACAAGTTCCAGGTCTCATGTCCCAGATCTACCTCAGAGATTAGAGAGAGAGTTGCCTTTGTTCTGAAGGTTACCTTCCACAAACAGTATTAAGGGGAAGAAAAACCAAGACAGTACATTTAATCAATTGGAGTACAAAGAATGTATTGCCAAAAGTCAGGAAAAGAGTAAATCCTTATAGATGTGCTTTGTGTACTCATTACAATCACATGGAAAGTTACTTCTACTTTTTCCAAAACTATGCCTAAAACCAGCAACTCTAGTGATAAGCCAGACAGCTTCTCACCCAAACCACCAGCTGTTATATCATTTCATCCTGTGAATTAGATGAGATGGTATGCACACACTCGCCATGCTGGTGTGACACACAGGACTAAACATAAGGAAAAACAGGATGGGATTGCCCAAGACAGTTATGCTACTGCTGGTGCCTAAAGAAGATTTTCAGATAACTGCCTACACTACTTAGAGAGAGGAAGGAAAGTGATTCTGAAGACCTTCAGAGGAAGACAGTGTTTCTAATACCAGGCACATCAGCCAAAGGGAAAAAACCCACCCAAACATTAAAAAAAAAAACAACCCAACCCTGAAAAAAACCCACTACACATGTTTCTGTAAGAATTCTGTCCCCTAATAATAAACCAAATAGCTTGAGCTATGCAGTGGGCTGAATTATAGATCAGTGCATTTCCCTCTGCCTAAAACACTAAAATTTGACACAGGCTGCTCAGTATATCCTTGAGACAGGATCCAGTCTGATCAACACTAGCTGCTACTCACTGTTTTTCTTACTAGTAGTACTAAATTTAAAAATAGATAAAAGAACAAAATATTTTTATTATTATTCATATCATCTGATGCTTTACATGATAAAAATTACAAGTGTCAGCTAGCACATTTTACAACAAATCTCTGGCCTGACAGACTTGATGACTCTATCCAAATCCTTCTTTTTACATGGTTCAAATCCAATTGATTATTCCCCAGTATCCCCCTTGAAGTTTTGTCTTTTTATCTCCTGTTGTTCTAATTTCCTCCTGCTTGAAGCAGCCTACCCTCTTCCCATCCTATCGTTTATAGCACAATCCAGTTCTTCATCTCACTGGCCTACTAGGCAACTGTCTGCTCCTTTCCCCTCTGGGAAAGGGGCAATTTGCCTCTAACCACAGTGTTACAAAATTTAATTATATTTTTGTCTATGTTAATATCTCAGCCATGCTAGCTTGGAGAATAAAGGTGGTGTTTGGTTCCAAGTTTCATCTCCCACATCCAAAATACCATGTTCCAACTATGTATCTCCATGTCTTTGTGTGATGGTCAGCATGTGCATGTGCACAAATACGTCACTCACACAGGCCAGGGAACTTAAAGACAAATGTTTAATATACAACAGCACTTGGATTAGGGACAGATGCTTATTTTCTCTCTCTTCTAAGTGATGGTCTGGTCAAGTCATTTAGCACAGGCCTTGCCAATCTTCCAACAAATACAATCAAGGGAAAGTGCTTATGCCAGTGGGAACCACTAAGATTGCATGCACAAAAAAAAAAAAAAAAAAAAAAAAAAAAAAAAAGAATCTGATTATTAGATCACCTGAGTTATAAGGAACTACTGATAATCTCTTCTGTCCCAAACTCACTGCATAACTGAACAGCCCACACAGCTACACAGCTTAATCAGGCAGATACTTCAGCTGGTAACTACCACAGCACATGGGCTGAGCAGAGGAGGGGAATGAGCAGTGCATTAGCTGCCTGGGTACACTTTTTCCTGCACTTCTCCCATTGCAGAGAATTAGCATATACCAGTATTCTCAGAGGTATAACATTAGCCTCAACACCAGCCCCAGCTCTAATCCTTCACAGTAATATTACTGTTGCACAGTAACACTCCCAGCTTTGTTACTGTTCTTCTTCCCTCCCCATCTTAAAGCAACAGTTGCAGCACAACACACATATATAACCCTTGTTTACTGCAGAAAGCACCAGCACATGGCAGAGACTGTGCCTAACACAGGCAGAGATACCAAAAACAAAGGCTGAAGTACTGAGGGCATGTAGAGATAACTGAAAGCATAACAGGGAAGGAACAAAGAATACAGAATCACCACAGTGATGGAAAAGCTTCCTTCAGGGCTCCCCTTGGCTAGGTAACAAATACAGTAAGTTACAGACCCCTTGATTTTGGGAACACATGCAGAGATATACTATTGGGCTTTCCTCTGTTTCACTTTGTACACTTGAGGACAGCTCAAAAATCAATAGGTGTTGGTCTCTGGTTTATTACTTTTAGTTCACATTTAGTTTTCTCCTTTTACTCATGAATAATTGTAGTAAATTAAGATTAAAAATTAAGTTTTGGCACTTGAACTACAGTTTCCTTCCTCATTTACAACAAAATGTTAAGAACAAGCTACTGGAAGTTCTACAGTGGCAAATCACTTTCCCTACCAATTAATTCATTTAGTAATGAATAGGAGGAAGAACTTCTTTACTGTGGAGGTAACTGCACAGGAACAGGTTTCCCAGAGAGGCTGCAGAGTCTCTCTCACTGGAGAAATTCAATAACTGTTTTTTTCAGATATAACTGATGTCCAAAGTAAAAGGCTTCTGTATTTTACATAGGGAGAAGCAAGTTTTCAAAGAACTATTAGCCTTTTCCTGGATCTTGTTTTTGTGGGACAAGCTTTAGTTACCTTTTATGTAATGGACATAGGCTGATTGTGTGTACCTGTGGAAGGAGCTCATTTTATGAAGTGGCTTAGGGAAATATATTGTGCACATAAATGTTTTAAATATAAGTGCTGCTGATTTGGCATGCAGTGGGTATGGCAGCCTACTCAAGAGAGGAATTGCCTTCTGCCATTTTGCATCATCTCCTAGCACTCCTAGACTATATTAACCCCTTCCCCAAATTAACACAGATGTTGCAACTGGTCCTGGTGTTCAAGATACACCCCATGCTGAGCATCCACTGGAGCACTTTGGGGTTTGTTACCTGTACATACCACCTGCATTCTGCTCAGTCTGTAACTTTCACGTGCTCATGCACATGGGCAGGAAGGATGCTGAAACACCTCTTTCACTGCCCATACTGTGGTTCATAGTGCTGACCTGCTCACTAGCAGAAAAGAACACTGGGCACAGGGGTAGGAAACACCCACTTACTCCACAATTTCCCAGCAGAGAGATCTGGTTTGCTGCATAAAGTGACTGAAATTTGCATAGACTTATTCTGGCAAGGAGAAAAGCATTTTTAGGGCAGCTTAAGCTTGTGGCTATTATTCTAGGGGGTTATAAAGAAAAGCTTTAAAAACAAAAAAAATCCAACAAAGAGCTTTTTCAGTGAGTTCTGACGGTTTTTAGAAACAAAAAAAAAAATCAGAATTCAGTAATTTTATTTCCTAAAGAAGGAAATAAACCAGTGATGCTTATATTTAAAGCATTTACATACACAATATATTCCCTAAGCCACTTCATAAAATGAGCTCCTTCCACAGGGACACACGATCAGTCCATGTCCATTACCTAAAAGGTAACTAAAAAGGTAACTAAAGCTTGTCCCACAAAAACAAGATCCAGGAAAGGGCTAATAGTTCTTTGAAAACAAGCGTCTCTCTATGTAAAATATCCGTGTCAAGCCTTTTACCTGGGACATCAGTTACACCTGAAAAAACCTCTTTTCAGGAGCTTGACATATAAGAGTACTCAGAACAGTCTCAGTTTATTAGCAGAAATCAACCGCAAATTCCTCTGTGGCAAAAAGATCCTCTTATGTTTGCACAGTGCACACTGCAGTGGGCCAGAGGTTACAGAAGTTTACATCAATACAAACAAACTGTAAGACAATTCAACTAATATCAATAGCCTTGGTAGTAAATTCTCTGCCTCAGAAAAGATGAATGGCTGAATTTAGTGAGCAACCATTTTCTGCAGAGCCATTTGGGCATCAGGGAGTATCCTGATACAGTATTTGAGCAGTTCTGATTCATGTAGCTTCCATCCCTTTGTATGCAGCCCAAAATAAGCAGACCAATCAAATCAAGTCAACATTGAAATAAGTAATAAAGAAAAAATCTTTTTTCTTGAAAAGGTTATGACTAAAAGGCTGATTTAATAAATGGCAGGCAAAGATACCCTACACTTCCCAGAGGTCAAGTGTACATTTCAGATAGTAGGAAACATTCCAAGTTCAACTCATACTTTCCCAAATCAAAAAAGACACAAACCACAGAAGCCTGCCCTCTTTCCAGCTGCTGGGAAGATCATAGATGAGGTTGTTCATTATGGTCCCAACCAAGTAACATGGTACACACACCACCACCCACCTTTTCAAACATACCTCTCTATTTAAAGAGAATCCACTGTACTATTTTTTTTTTAAGTTCTGTAGTTGCTACTTTTTCCTATTTACTTTAATGGTCATCATAATGTTTTATGTTCAGGACATTGTGAAAAAAAAAAAGCCAGAGGTCTGACGTGCTGGTTTAAAATAGACATTTGGAAAGGAATTGCTGCAGGGGTTCTAAACCAAACAGCATGGATTACAAGCCACTGTTTAAAATTAGGTTCTGTGGTTGGTTTTTATATATTCCTAGTAACAAACTCAATCTGATTACTCTTTCTTGTCTGAAGTTATTGCATCTAGCAATCAAGGAGGCCAATAATAGAAATTTCATTTTAAATATGGCTATTAATGTTCTTAAATATAGTCTACTATATGACTGAGCTGTGTCACAGGTCTTAAGTCATTCTCTAAGTTTTGTTGGGGTTTTGGGATTGGTTTTTTTGATCAAAGGACAGTAAATGCTTGACTAGGACTTAAAAGTTTGACGTGTTATTGGGATTAAATAGTTTGTCAATACTAAAACTACACAGAAAAAAAGATTTCAGGAAGGAACTAAACCTGGAACATCTTTGAATTCCTATTACATGTTTAATGACAAGAACCCACCACCAAAGAACAACTGTTTAATCAAAGGTATCCCACATTTCTGTTCTGAAATCCTTGGGTAATCTACATCGTCTGCTAACAGAGTATTGTCCTAGTTAATTGGCAAAGGCAGCCCTTGAGTTTCTTTCCAGCAGGAAACCAATTAAATAGATTCAAGAGCAAAGCAGTGCTACTTTAAAAAACAAACAAGAGGGAAGAACACAGATACTGGCTGCTGCTTCTCCAAAAGAGTTGGAGTAGGCAATTCCTTTAAAAGCTGGAGACACAAAGCAATGCATCTCCTTTATAACTGGCAAGCACAGATGGAAGCAAGAGCATGACAACTTGAACCAAGGTGCTTGGTGGGCTTCAGAGCTCAACTGGGGAAGGCTAGAGCAGAGCAGTGTAGGAAGACCCCATAATGCAACAGAATAAATTCAGGGTTTTTTTCAGCCACACCAAACTCTGTTGTAAATGGAGAATAGGGAGGATTTAGCATCAGACAGAGGACCAGCTGTAAGCCAAGGCAGCGCTATATAAACTCTAAGCCTGTGAAGTCTAATAGCTGAAGTCATGCAGTTGAGTTAAGAAGGAGTTTGGGAATAGGACTGAAAAACAACTAGGCCAGTGACTACCAGCAAATTTATAATCTGTCTGTACTTGGAAAGAACAAAAAACCCCAATCCCTACTAAAGAAGGCCCATGGGAGACGGTGAACATGAGAAGGATTTGTAGACCAGGAATCAGCCAAATATTAGATTTAAAAACTTATAAAACAAAAGTTGACCACATGGGGCTTCTAACCATGTAGTGTTAGAAATTCATAAAAGTAACCAACCATTTGTGAAAATAGCTAACAGATTTTAAAAGTATCAAAAATAATTGAAGCACTATAAAAAGGAACCCATTATGGACACAGATAAATGGCACTAGAGTAAGAATTCAGAGTGCTGGGCAGAGACCTCTTCACCCAGCTGCTGAACAGAAATACAGGTTCTCTCTCATACTTGGGCACAATTCTTTAATACTGAGCAACAAACTGAGCTCAACTTCTATAAACACATCTGAATCACCTGAGGTGACTTGAAGAGGATGTACAATACCTGCTAGTGACCTGAAATACCCAGCAGGTCTGGGTTCTTGCAAAGACAGCAGTGGTCAGAAGCTTAGCAGACAGAAAAAGCAGGCAAAGTGGTATGTAGTGCATAAGACAATATAATTATCCTGTGACACAAACAGTTTGTGCTCTCTCCTGCCTTCCCAACTAATACTCAAAATGAAATGTTTTCTTCTGTGGAGACTGGTTTTGCTGTTTGGTTAAAGAAAGCAGTGTTGAAAAGTAGATGTTGGGCTTGGAACAGCAAGCACTGAGGTTTGAGAGGCCTCCCAAGTGCTTGGAGAAGTTCTTTCCATAGCCCCTGCAAAAAATGCTTGCTTGTGCAGCTCAGCTTATGCCTGACAGACCAGCCACCAACCTGCTTCCTCCCAAGCCCTGAACTCAAGGCTTGACAGAAATGGGAACCAGCACCTCAATTTATAAGAGATATTAAAAGGACTGCTGAATAATATGACAAGCTGTAAAGGAAAAGTATGAAGTGAGCAGTTTCCCTCTCTGAGATCCAGATCTCTCTAGCAGCTTCATTCCCATTGGCAGTTCTTATTCTGCAGTGTTACTTCAAGCCAACCTGCAAATTTTATAGAAAAATGAAACTGGATTGAGATACGCAAAGCACAAGCCAAAAGAAAGCAGAACTGAATTTGTAACTGCTGGCGATGGGAGGAAGATTTAGTAATACTGACATGACAGGAAGCACAGAAAGAGATATCAATCCTTGTTAGGATCAATAATGAAAAGGAGAATGGAAAACTGATCAGAGAAAATTAGAGGCTCCACTTTAATGTCTGAATCTAGGGACAAGAAAATTTCTGAAGTACTGCTGTAATGGAGATGTGTACATTGCACTAAAAAAATAGAAAAAGTGGAAGAAAGCTTATGAAAGCTTAGGAACTGGCTGCTATGCAGCAACAAGATTTTTCTGCACAAGACAAAAAATTGCTGCATGGTGTGCAGTGGTTGCTTAACTTTATAAAGGTCAAAATACATAAGAGCAGACAATTGTCTTGACTTGTGACTCTTTCCCTGCTTCATACATTGCCAGTATATTCCAACACATTTCATGCTTTGTACATTCGCTGTAGTCAGTGTCCTCTATTTCCTTTCTCACACACCGAGCTGGAGAAAATGAACCATCCCCAATTCCACTAACTCTTGTAATTCCCTCTTAACTGAAAGGTGAATCATTTTACAGAACCTGGAACAAACTACAAAAAGCCAGTGTTACATATATATAGCATCCGTATAAAAAGTAAACATTCAGAGCCAGACTCAGCTCTACAGACTTCAAGAGGTGAGAAATAACTCCTAATCAGGTTTTGGTATATGGTACAACCCCAAAACATTCCTATGTTAGAAGATAATACTGGCTTTAAAAAAAGCCAGCCTGCAACAACAAAACGACAAAAATACAGAAAAAACAAAACCTTCAACATTTGAAACCAAGCCTCAGAAATGCAATCTACAGCTATTTATTTCAATAGGATGCTAAGTTCTTATCTAGCACTAGAGGGGCACTCAAAACTGAGAATTAAAAACCGTGAAGGCTGAGAAGGCCATGCCTGGTCAGAGCTACTTCCATGTTGATCTGAGCTAGCCCCAGACAGAAACATGTAAACAACCAGGTAAACAAAGAAATGCAGATGGCTTTAGAATGAGCAGAAATAATTTAACTTCAAAAATTTTGCATACTGATAAACATTTCCCATCTTCAAACCCTTCTTTATTAGTGGGGAAGATTTTTTGTAACTAAAGCCAATAAATACATTTAGTTTTTCATCTTGTCTCATGAACTATAATTAAAAATATTTTTTACTTTGTGGCTGACATCACAGAATGAGTTTGTCACCTTCACAATGCAATTCCTTCTTCACGTCACAGGCTAAAAAAACCACTTCAACTTTTGTGGACAGATATTTACATCTTTATTAAATTTTATTTTAGTTACCAGTTCCCTATGCTGGACTGAGCCAAGTTGTGCCTTCGGCTACTGCTATAAGACGTAACATGATAATGATGATTATGATAATAATAATAATTCAAGTTATTAATGTATCACTAGATCTTGATCACCCACTTTTCACTAAATTATGGTACAATTATTCAGTTTATATAGGTCTCAATTGCCATTAAGGTTACAGACAGGTACTTAGAAAACATCTTTATCTGAAGCAAAGCCAAAATATTGTGATTGTTTGCTTCCACAGTGAAATGAAATATTAGAACTATTTCAAGGTTATAAATAATGAGACAGAAATTATCAACTCTAATAGAAAATCTGACAATTTCAAGCCAACACTAGATCATTAGAGAAGAATTTTCCATTTTACTGGCAAACTCTGACTTTCCCCATCTGCTCCCTTCTCTCCTTACTAATGAGCAGGAGCAAGCTATAAAAGCATGTCTAAAGATGACAAGAGCATAAACCTGTCTAGATGCTTAGCAAAGATCAATGAGCTGTCCCCCTATGTTCACTATCACACAGACAGGATTGGCAGGGTCTTGCCTGCCAGACAAGGGAAAAATCAGAGGGCAATGCTTCTCTGCTTTGTATTAATCATCTGAGCTATGTATGGTATGTTCTTGTTCTTTACACAAATACCTCATGATCATCTGTATGCCACAAATATTTTCCAATACAGATTTCTGCCAGGACATGCTCCATTTCAGTAATCCCTTAGAGCCATTTCAGTGAAACAGGGCTGGAAGGCAGCAGAAAGATTCAAGACCACAAGGCACATTTTAACTGTGTTATGTTCACAAGAGCTCAGAGCTGCCCTCACACTGATCGAAGGCCAGCAAAGATCATAGAAGTTCACAGTTGTTTGACTTTTGCCAGAACCTATCACACTCAACTTAGATTTCCACTTGTTAGAGAAGGTGAAAAAAAGACTGACCAGTTATGCATGCTTTTCCAAAGCAACAGACACAGCTCCTGAGAGTACATTGCACATGTTTTACCCCTCATGTTTCAGAAAATGGGATATATGGTGCCCAGAGAAGCTTGAGGATCTTTAGAGGCACCTCAGCAGGACACTAAACAAACAGCAAGGTGAGAACAGAACAAGTTGCACTGCTGAAAAAACATGGTGAATGGGTGCAGAGGCAGACCACTATGCTTGAAGGCATGGGACTCCAGGAGAGGGATGGACAGCTGAAGGAAGGGAGAGAGGCTGAGGGACTTTGGCTCTTCTAGCTTCCCACATGGAAATCAAGAAGAGATATGCTCACTCCCTGAATAACCATGATAAAAGGTAAAGTACATCACTAACTGGGAAAGCTATTTCAAGAAATCATTGGCCCCAAGGACAGACGTGCATAAACTTGCCATTTCCCACTTCTTATAAGGATTTTCTTCAAGTTTTTTAAGTATCAGGAATGAATTATATGTTTTAGCATAGTTTTCTAAAAGTAGGAAAAATGCTGATTTCTTGTAAGCTGAAAGTTTATAAAAGGAATTAACTACAGCACTGTGAGACACAAAAAAAACCCCCCTTTCTGGTTCTTTGTATTTAAATTTTAAACCAAACAGTTAAATTAAAGAAGAAAACAATAAAACTGTAGATTTAATTATTTTAACCTCAACTTGTTTTTAAGCATGGGATATGAAAGATCATATCAGACATTTTGGTTTTAAAATAAATGTTATCTCTTTTCTTCCCCCCACTTCCATTTAGATTTTCTTCTTGTTAATCTTCTTGTTAAAAGATGTGAAAATATAGACTTTTCCCTTAGTACTAAAAAAGGAGCAGAAAAAAAAAAGAAACAGATGAAAAATATTTCAACCAGCTATATAATTAAGAAGTACTTCTTTATATTAAGATATGTTACTCAAGCAGAGAATACATATTGTTACATTGAATCTTCAATACTTAAATATAAGCCAATGAGAGTATGATTATGTTTCCACGAGAGGTTTTTCCTGTAATCAAAAGGAGTCAAGTAAGAACACCACTACACTTTGATAACTAAGCCAAGAACACGACTTTTAAAGAAAAGGAGGGAAAAAAAATTGTACAGTCTCCTAGACAGTAAGTATATGATTTCTTAGCAAAATTTCCAGAAAATGAATGTGTGCAAAAGCAGCATTGCTTGGAAAAATGGAAAGCTCCCAACAGCAAGTCACAAGCTTAGGCAAATTAAAAAAAAAATTAAAATACAATTATTTCTGCATGTAGCCATATATTAGAGCAAGCATAAAGCAGAACTTGCAGCTCTAGTGATATTCACAGGATGACCTTTTCCAAGCCACAGAGAAATAGATAGATTTTCATTATTTAAACACAAGTTCTGCTGCCTTCTAAAATATCTGAAGATAAATATGTGCTACATTTTTTGTTTGACGGGAAATACATTTACCAATTATGTCAATAGTTTTCTATGGAGTACATATAGAACCGTAGCTATCTCAAAAAGGAAATCACTTTATTATCTCACTCCCTTATTTGGAGTGGGAACATATGGAGTACATAGGAAACAGAACTATTAAATCAAAAACCATATATGAAAGCACAACAGACTCTGTTACAGAGATGAAGATATATTTTTATACGTGTTTTATACACATGTATATATATGCACATATATATTGTATGTAGAGATTTAAAAATGAAAGCCTAGTGAGCCCATTTTAGGTGATACAATTAAACTGTGCTTTGAGGATTGCTATCAAACAAGACTCTGTAACTTGGATTTTGCTAGGAAGCTAATTAGAATGCAGATTTGATTGTTTTTCTACATTTCTTTGGTAAATGAACCAACCCTTTTCATGTTAGAGCTCCATAATTAAAAGCAAACTTTGACAAATTCCCTCCTCTTATACTCCCCAGGCTATGTGGCTTCCACTTTTATGGGGAACCACAAGAGCAATTCCAAAGACTGTAAAACCCATCTCTCAGGCGGATTTTTCCCCTCCCACAGCTTCTGTTGGCAGAGTCCTACAAAAGTGTGGCTGCATTGAAAACTGCATCTGTCTGTGCCCCAGCCAAGTGTTATCAAGACAGTTAAGGCAAACACCTACCACAACAATCTCTCCTTTGTCAGTCACAGGGATCCCATGAGAAAGCACCAACCAGTCTATGATTCTGGTAGACAAGTCTGAAAGACAAAAGATAGGGGAGTCACACTTTATTTCAACTGACTGTATAAAACCAGAACTAAGAATTCCATTTTGCCAAGCAGCTTTTAAAATTGTGTGATAGCATAATCTTAGCAGACAAAATTTCGTGGTGGTGCTTTTCCAAAGCAATGGACACAATGGTGGACTTGGCAGTGCAGGGTTAACAACTGATGATCTTACAGGTCTTTTTCAACTAAACAATTTTATGATTCTATGAATTCGGAAAAGAGCAATTGGCAGAGTACTACTTTCACTGCAAGCTATTTCCCACTTTTCAGATTTATCCAATAGTGTTCTTTCTCACAAATAAAACATCAGCTGAGTTCCTTGCTAACAAATACTCATAAAACTTATTTACTCAAACTTAGCATGTAGATTTTAAACATAAAACCTGACTTTTGTTACCAAATATAAAAAAAATGCAGCTAGGAAAAAGTTTATAGCCAAACACACAAAATTCTCATCTTCCTTATTCATCTTAAGTTTTAAGCAACAGGCTATTTAAAAATATTTGTAATTATTGAAGTATGCCTTAACATTTAAAATTCCTAAAAGTAAGCATTTAATTCCTGCAACATTCTCATCCTCCACTGATTTCCATTTAGAGGGAGATGTGATACGGGAAAAATATCTACCATACTTCTAGAAAAAACAAACAGTAATTACTGTTACTCAGGCAACCAGTGCTTGAAAAAAGCTCAGATATATGTACTCCAAAATTCTAGGCTACTGATCAGTTATTCAGCCAACAGCTGTGTCACCAAAACAAGGTTCCCCCCTTCACTTCTTCCACATCCTCCTCACTTCAACCTTCCCCCCTCCTACCTCTTAAAACAAATTTTGTTTGAAAATTAGGAAATCTGACAAAAATTGTTATTGCCCTCTTCCTAAATTATCTTGACCCCTCAGGAGGAAAATCAAAATCTATCTATTTTCATTATGGTGTATCGACTTGTAAAATAAAAAAACTGTTTCCTGTACCTTGGGGTCAGAAGGTCCATGGAATGTATCAGATTGTAAACCTGAACACTACAAATTATTACATTTTCCAAGTACTCTGACAGCAAGATAAGTAGCTTTTACAGGGACATCAAGTACTGCCTGGGCATACAACCTGCCTTGGGCTGGAAACCTCAAGAGACTCACCACTTTCTTTAAATGGCAGGAAGGGCAATTTACTGGTTTGAAGAGCAACTGCTGTTCATCTTTCTATTTAGCTTTTCAAACAGTGTTTCTAGTTATGCTTACAATTGGAGAAGGAAAATAAGTTTTAAAAGGAAAGTAAAAGAATTGAGTACAACACACTTTCTTGTCAAGGCAGTTAAGATGTTCAGTCTCTTGTACAGTCAGGGTATGGTTAGTGCTTAAGCTGCTTTCAAACTCATTTCCTAAAGCTCTACCACAGATGTTTTTCATCTCTTCTGCCAGCTCTCCTTTTTAGCACACGACTTGTTCTGGGCCAGCACTCTTAGTCATTGCATCAGCTTCATCTGACTTATGCATCTCTTAATCTCCTTCTTCCTCTTAAAACCTTGCCCTTGCCAGCACCTTGCTCAGCACTTCACTAACTGTTCTACCAGCGCTGCCTTCCTGGGGCCCTCTCTACCATTTCTGTCTTGGAAAGGCAGAAGGGATCCTGAGGAAACAAATAGTTCTTTATCACCAGTGTTTGTCACTCTGTCTGCTCCTGGGCAATTTCTTCCAACCACAAAAATTCAGTTTATCCTCTCTACAGAAGGACCACATAGATTTATCTCCTACTCCAAGTCTCTCTCTCCTTACCCAAACTGAAAATTTCAACCCTTCTCTCTGATATTTCCTTGGAGTTATCCAGCTATTAGGTTAAGCTCTACACAGATGGACAAACCACTTATCTCCCCTCCCATGCAAACTTTCCCAAGAAGTTCTTATTAATCAGCCAGGATCCTACCAGTCCCCTAGCCTGCAGACTGATCATTATATTCAACAAGAAGTTGTATGTCTAAAACCTGCAGAAAGAACATGCATATAATGTACATAAAATGCAATCTTTTTTCTGATCTCTTAGACAACTGAAATGGTTATTGTGGTATATAAAAGGGTATCCTTTTATTCAGAAAGATCATCTTCAGAACATGCATATAATGTACATAAAATGCAATCTTTTTTCTGATCTCTTAGACAACTGAAATGGTTATTGTGGTATATAAAAGGGTATCCTTTTATTCAGAAAGATCATCTTCAGAACATGCATATAATGTACATAAAATGCAATCTTTTTTCTGTTCTCTTAGACAACTGAAATGGTTATTGTGGTATATAAAAGGGTATCCTTTTATTCAGAAAGATCATCTTCCTTTTCTCAGGCTTCAACCAAGTGAATCCGACTTCAAGAATTTCTGAAAGGACATAAGCAATGGTCATCTCCTGCACATGCCACTGGGCTATTTTAACAATTTTATTGCTATTTAATTCATGTGAAGTCCTCCCCAAATGCTTTTCCCATAATTTTAATAACCGTCTCAGCCTTTTCTCTTGATAATTTTTATACTAGTGTTTTATCATCCATCAGCAACAAAGCAATTTATCTCACAAAGATGATCTGACTAATCAATCCATTCAACATTTTTTAGACATTTGTCTTTGGATGACATGAATTCTGTATTAAAATTATCTGGAAAGGAATCCAGTAACTACTAATAAAAATGCAGGTGGAAAAAAAAGCAGCTGCTCACACTCCACCCTTTCCATATTACATCACTTCCAGGAATTTTTTTCACCACTAATAATTATTGTGGCTTTTTTTATACCACACAAAGGTTTTCAGAAAATCTTTTAAAGATGTAAAAACTAGGATCAGAAGCAGAATTTGAGTGTAACTGTCAATAATAATACCTCTATCATGCCAGAAGAAAAATACTTATTTTATAAATCACATCAACAAAGGATTAAATTAGTCCTCTCTTCCTATAATAGTGCACTGATACCTTAAGAGTTCTGTATCCAGCTTGATCCCTACACTTTTGCAGAGTTGCTGTTTTCCAGGATGCAGCCCCTCATGCTTCATGTCTGGAAAATTTTTCACCAAGAACCTGAACAGCTACATCTTGTATACATACCTTTGGTTTTACTCATTCAAAAGAAATAAATCATTCTTTGTGGCTCCTTACTTATTATTACAATCTCATAAACAGCATAATTGAATGCCTTTTTTTTTTTTTTTACACTTCTGTCTTAGAAATGAAAATGTTAAATAGTGTCTTGCCTAGGCCCAGTCCTGGAAAATTTTGGTTCTCAGTTTATTTCCCACAGATACCTATCTACTCGTTTATATTTTACAGTTGGCTGCAGCTCCATTCACCTAGCAGGCTTTTGCTGATGTGCTGTAATGGTTTTCCCAACAAGCAAGCTATATTGTACAGAGCCACAAGCTGACAGGCAGAGGAATTAAGAAACCTGTGGCAGTCTCGGCACAGGACCCGTGGCAGATGTGGAGAGAAAGGCCATGGGATCTACTCTGCATTTGTGTGACAGCCCATCATCTGCTTTTTGTGTCAGCCAAGAGTAGCCAGGAGGCACAAATGGCCGTGAACTCATCTCTCTGCACTTCATCCTGTCAGAGCTTATGATGCAGCTCACAGCCCGGCAGCCACAGGGTCCAAGGACAAACGCTAAAGGGCATATAGGAAAGAGGATGAGGTTTGACAGGTTATACGCACAAGAAAGAATTTCAGCTGTGGATTCTCACTTTACTTATAGCGATGACAATTTGTGATTATGCAAAACAGGTCCAAAACCAGCCTCCTTAGCTTTGTCAGGAGACAGCATTTCATACAATCCTACACTGTCAGCCCTACTAACAGGGGGGAGGAACACTGGGTGAAAGATGAAATCCCTCAGCAATGCCACCTCCCGCAGCAGCCAGGGCACAACACATTGGTCAAAGGGAAATTCTGCTGTGCCAGGTACTTACAGGCCACAAAAAACTGAAGCCCTGTGCCAAGGAGATACAGAGTTACATCCTGGAAACTTAAGCAAAATTTAAGTGTACAGCTTAGAGTAGAGAAAAGCACTTATGAACTCGGGGTAAAGCTCCTTGCTGCACAGTGCCAGCTGAAGTATGCTGTTGGTGAAGCCAGGAGATGAAATTCCCATGGATTCCCTGGAGCAGAATAGGAAGCTACCCACCTGCCACAGTCCTTCCCCTCCTTTCCTCTGGTTTACATATCCCACACCATTTTCTCTTGACAAGTGCTATTCAGGTTACCATGGCTGAACAGCTATTTGACTGGCTGGTTCCCAACTGAGGTGTTTTTCATCAGATCAGATGTGGGAAGCTCTTTAAAGGCTTTTTAGAGAAAGCAGCTACATGACTTCATAAAGACAGAAAAGCTCAAAGCACAGTGATAAAAGGCATTTTAATAGATCCATTCATACTAATACAGGAGATACTGTGTGCTGAAAACAGGGAAATAGAATACATTTCTAGCATGAGAGGCCAGAAGATTTAATTGCTAGCTTTGCTTTGAACCTGACAGCTATTACTACTCTACTAACTCTTGGATGCACTTCTAAAGAAGCTTTGTCATTTCAGATTTTTAAGAAGAGATGGTTGGATTTAACTATCAGGTTTATTATAATATATATAATAGAAAAGCACACAGAATTAAGCCTTTGTGAGAAGACAATTCTCCACCACATACATATCTGCTTATTAAAATGCTGGAATGGAAAATGTCTTCTCTGTATTTATCTTTCCCTCCAATGAAGAACAAACAATCAAAACCTTTGGTTAAAATAATTTCATATTCATTTTACTAGATGAGCTTTTCTAAGCATTCCAGAAGATCCCCAAATGCAGTAAAGCTGACTAAATATTGTATGGTTTCCAATAAAAAGGTAGAGGTAGTCACATCACACCATTTAAAAAAAATAATATAATTGTGTTGGGGGGGAAAAATGCTTTTCCCACATGGCTAGTCTAATTTCCAAGGGAAAAATATAAAAATAATTTGACCACAATTAGGATCTGAATGTAGTGTAAAAAGTCTAAATTTCACAACTTTCTCATAATTGTATGAGAATAAAAACCCATTTTAATTCCTTCATTTGCAAATATTTTTTTAATTATTGTTCACTTACAAGTACTAGAGAAAAACTAAAAAAGGGTCTAAGGTTCAGTCTGACCTAGAAATCAACACAGACTTAACCTGACCTCATTTTGTCAGTCAATCACAAATGGACCAAAGTAGTAGCCCATAATCTCAGATACACTGAAACACATAAGGTATTTGACTGAAAGAAAAAAAGGGAACTCAATTTCTCATGTTGCAGACCCAAGATTCACATTCCTTCCCTCTTGAAACTTAACCACACAGGAGACTGACTGGGTGAAGAAAAACACACCCCAGGACTCCTTTTAGGCTACAAAGTGGCCACACAACACACAAGAGGCTCAGATGTGAACTGACGTACAACTGCATTTTGCACAGCCTAAGCCAGATGGACTGACTTGGCAATAGCTCCATCACTGCAACTGGCAGTGAGCTGCACATCCAAAATAAAGGCAAAACAGGAGGCAAGAAGAAATTGATATAATGGCATTATCCCAAAGCATATGCTCCCTGTAACCCGGGAACTTTCGGGGAAAGTCTCCTTATGCCTTTTGGATGAGAGCTGTCTCAAGGTGACTGTCAGTACTCTTTTATATCTTGTGCCATATCAGACATTTCCCAAAGACACTCTATCAGTTAAGAGAAGGCTATGGGTCTCGGATGGAAAAGGGAATTACATATGCAAATTATCTTCAGGTTTTTGCCTCACATTTCCCATGAACTCTCAAAAACTAAGTCAACTAACCAACACCCCCCTCCTAACACATACAGGAGAACACAGGGACAGCATGTAAAAAGAGGGAAAATATCCAAATAGGAATTGTCATGCAGGAAAATACAGCTCACGCTCCCCACATAGAGCACACAGCCCCAACCCTGTGTGCTCAATTATGACAAGGCACGCAATGCTGCAATTCATATCGGTTCTTTAATAATTCTAATCTTTCCCATCACACAGCACTGCTCATTCATTGGTGGTCACAACCAGCCTTCCCACATCAAAAGCTCATACAGTTTAAGATGTACCATCAGATGCCCAACATTTGTTCATTTTGGGACAGAGTGTCCCAAAGCCACTCTTTGCATCCGCATACTTTGCATATGTGGTACTTCCCTGAAATAGATGACATCAACAAAAGTATACTGCATTGAGAGGAAAACCACTGTATTTACATTGTTTTCTGAGGAGTTCATATCTTTTTTCTTTGGCAGTTTCATTATGCTCATTAACTGCTAACATCCACAGCAAATGTCAACATTGAAATCCAGCAAATATTTTTGGATAATTTGTGCAAGGCATCCCTATTTCAAAATATCCTCATTTCCATGTACTGAATGAGTAGGAAGAAGAATATGGAGGAGAAGAAACTGGAGGAGGCTTTTTGTATTATCATTATTATTATAAAGAGTAACTTGTTTTTAAGAAATATGAAAATAGTATATTCAGGAAAAAAGTTCTCTGCTAAATGAGGGGATCTTTTCTGAACCCTGCAGACTTTCCATCACTGTTGGTATGTAATAGTTTTAAATGTCAGGAGGCACCTCAATTAAAGAGAAAGTCAATTTGGCACTTAGATTCCCCAAAGAACATAATGATTCAATCACAGAAGGTTCTGTTACAAAGTCCTTTTGAGCATTCAGTAAATGCATTAAAACATGATGTGCTTTACCTGATGCACATATTCAAAAAATGAAGTCCCTGTATAAAAAAGGAACACAAGTCTTCAAAATTATTCTTTATTTTCTTGTTACAGCATTTACTGTTTTCAGGTAGGGGAGTTGTACATATTTTCACAGAATAAAAAAAAATCAAAGCCTGATGAATGTTTGGGAATAATCTTGAGTAACCTCTGATTTTCTCCCATTCAAGCACTGAAACATTCGGAGAGCAAAGACAAAGACTTTAGCTAATATGAAATATCTAAACTCAGGTCTACAGCTCCCACAAAAAGCACTTCCTACACATTTCTAGGAAGACCTATTTGCTGATGGTCAGATGCTAACTTTCTGCAGCTTTCGGCAATTTCCAAGAGCTCAGACACATACTGTCTTTCATTTAAGCCTGCTTCTTTTAAGTTTCTTTGACTGCAAAGATTTATTTTTTTAAAGAGAATGACTTCCTCTCTTTCGTGTAAAGCTCCAGATACTGTGAATTCTTCATAACCAGCTGGGCTGAATAAGTCCCACGTTAAGGCAATCACATAGAAACTCCCTTGTTATTGAAAAAACAAGTGGATTTTCATATTAGTTGAGGTGGTTTTGATAGGACATCCTTATGTACACATATTGTTTTACCCTGGAACTCTCTAGTTTATAGTTTTAGTAACATCCTGTCCAGCACAGCACAAAAACCATTTTGTTTTGCAGGGGGTTTTGTGGGTCTTTTTCCCCTCCAAAAATAGCACCATCTTTGTCCTTCCACAGTTCAAGATCAGAATTGGATGGTAGCACAGTGAAAATACACTGTTATTTCAATGAAAAGAATGGATTCAGTCTCATGGGGTGAGAAATGAAGCTGCACGAGAAAAGATACTAAGGCAAAAGAGAAAAAGCAGAGATCCTCACTGCCCTTGTAGCAATCCCTCCTGAATCTGCCACTAACAGCAGTGTTGCCAGCCAGCAAAATGGTACATCACTATTATTAGCACAATGAAGGGACATGATGGTTTGACTCTTCCTTATATTGGCAGCTGTGGTGAATCATTCCATCCAAAAGCAACTATTCCTATTAATAAAAGTTACAAGGACATGCCTGTGTTGTTCTGAAGTCCAATACAGTAGAATCATGGAGGACAGGAAACAAAATCAAACCAAAGAAATCCCCAAAAAACCTCATGCAGACCTTTCAGAGAAGACAGAGCAAAACAGCGAACTTTCCAAAAAAGAGCAACCTCTGAAAACACATTTATCTTTAACTATAAGAAAGTTTCACGGCAGTAGTCTAAATTGAAAAGCAGGGAACACGTCAAACATCATATTTCATTCAAATCCGTGAACTACAGCTTTCTAAGGAGCTAATGGAAATGTGAAGTGACTGATGCAAATATTTAGCACTAACTGACAGTTTGTTAAAAAGACTATCACATTCTTTGGATTCATGAGTTGTCTATGAATTTGTCATACCTTGATTTTTGACTAAATATGTAACATGAACTGAAGTTAGAACTACCCTGTTGCTCCCTCTGAAGTGAGATTTTATTTTTAAGATAATGACAAGCTAGAACAAAAAAGAAGACAGACAAGTGGCTCATCACACTCCTAGTGACTCTACAGATGCAAAGGGGTTAAGACAGTAAACCCACTAAGAATTATTATGCTTCACCCTCAATAAAAGCCAGTGACAAAAACTTTAGGAATGGATTTTCAGACAAATTCATGCAAACAGCCAGTGCTGCTGCTCCAGTAGGACATCACATCATGCAAGAAACGAGCTGGGTGAGGTTACATATTCTGAGCACCACCACATCTGATGTCCAGTGACAGCAGTTTGATGGAGACAAGCTGTTTGCTTCAACAAGCAGCAGAGGTGAAAAACTACAGTGCAAGAAGGATGAAGTCACACTTCAGAGAATGGCTCCCTCAGAGCCACAACGATCCAAAGTACAGGGCACAACCAAATACACGGAGCAGAGCCAACAACAGCATGGAGAGGTGCCAGGGGCAGCAGCACTGCTTCGAGCAAGCTTCACACAGCACCAATTCTTCCAGCACAACCTTCCCCAAGGCTAGGGGCTGTCACATCACATTGTAAAGAGAAACAAACAAGCTTGTAGCCTTGAGATAAACTTACACCCTGCAGATGAGTATGAATGGATGAGCATCCATAAACTTTGAAGGTTTTAAGTGCTTACCATCAGAACTACAGATAATACACTCTGCACCCTTAGGAAGCTCCTGTAGCAGCTATGAGGTTCACCATCATGCTGTATTTAACCTGTATCAATTTCACTTCTCAGTGATTAACAGGAAGAGACAACTGCTCTGTTCTGCCTGAGACAAAGGTTATGACCTCAGCTCAATCTTTGGAGCAAGCTAGAGCCCAACAGGCTCCAAGCGTGGTCCTGAGGATCAATGAGACCAAACAACAAGATGGAATAACCATCAACAGCCCACTAGAGCTGGCACAGGCATCCTACAGCTGTGACTCTGGTTATCCGACCTCTCACAGCTTTCCAGCAACAGTGAGACCTAAGGAATACTGTCAGAACTTTGCTAGAAAGTTACACACATACAGCTAAGAAACACTAATTGACACCAGCAAAACCTGATGTTTTAAAGTAGAGAGAAATCACCAGCAAATCTTTCAAAATACAAGATGTCAAGGAAAAAAAATGAAAGCTGTAATAAAAGTTGGGGCTTAGTTTGGTTGTTTGGGTTTTGGTTGTTTTTTTTTGTTTTGTTTTGTTTTTGTTTTTTTTTTGTTTTTTTTTTTTTAATTTAAATATGGTCTGCCTTTCCACAAGTCTAACACACTTTATACACCCTCAACATGTATCTTTTGGTCAGCACTTTTTCCACAAAAGTAAGATCAGACAGTACATATCAAAGGTAAAAGTAATGCATAATTAATCTAAGAAAGTAGGTGTAGGTATTTTCTCCTCTAGGCTCCAACTGCATGACAGGAAATACATTATTCATGAAGGAAGATGATGGTACAACATTAAGCAAGTCAGCATGACAAGACAAACAAAGACCACAAGACGTATTCAACAGATAGAAGTATGCAAAAGCGATCAGCTAACCGAAAGGTTCACACAGAGTCTGTTTACAGTAAACAAATACTAGGGAGAAATACAGAAATAAGACTGAACTGTTTCAGTTTGCATCCTATTAATTCTTGTTCCATTTGGGGAACAATCTTTATACAACTACAAAAAATGTTCCTGGGTGTCTAAAGAATTGCTATTACAAAGCAAAATTAATAAAAGACAAGAGTTAAAATAATTATTTTAACAATCAGGAATTCACATCAGCAGGACATATGAAGAACAATACTAAAATAAAGCCTTTAAAAAACCAATGACTCTTTCTTTTTTCATCTTGCATGTTTTGCCATATTATAAAGCTGCTTGGGGTAAAAATCAAATACTTGCTCGTCTTCATATTCAACACTGTTGTAAAAATATTCAGAAATGAAGGAAGAGTATCATTTGAAAATATCAAAAAATAGGAACACAATGTAAGTTGATTTGTAAGCAACTGAGCCAGTAAAACCCAATTTCTTAGGAATGTGTATCAAAGCTGCAGGAAGAGCTCTGACTTCAGTATGTCCTTCCACCTGCCAAGGCTACCTACTGCCAGAAAAGGGGTAGGTTTATTTGAGATAAGACACCACTCTCACAAATGCAACTGGAATTGCTCAAAAGTTTTAGAAATTAAGAGCAAGAATGAAAGTCAGACACTCACAGAATTGCACATAATCTCTATTTTCTCAGAAAACCTGGCTAAAAATACATATACACTCGCTGCACATAGCTTTGTCTTGAACCTGCAGTTTCTGTTACAAGACTGCACTGGAGACATAAGCCTGACCACACATGTCACACAGCATTGCTCTCATTCTGTCTGGATGGATGTATTTCTTAATACAGGAATAGAGAAATGAAGGGAAAACTGTTTCCCTTAAATAGTAATGGAAGGAAACCCAGACTTAAAAAGCATTCATTCTCCTCCTAAGAAGATAAACACTGTTTGAAGCATCAGGCCCAGAAAAATACAGTTGCTTTACAGAATGCAGCAAGACCCCCTCCTGTCACCCCAGGGAGGGGGTGTTTGGGCAAGGAACAGACTCTGCTCACCCATATCACAACCATCCTGTGTGGCCACTGCAGGGAGGCAGCCCTGACTGAAAACATTCTCTAGGAGGATTGAATGCAACCATTTCTGATGCTTCTGTCAGACCTACCCCCATCAGATGCTGTTTAAAGAAATGAAAAGTTAAAAAATATATATGTATATAAATACATTGCATAAAATGTTGTATATAGCATACGTGTTACATATATATGCATAAAAATGTATATATAGAAGGAAATTAATATCTGTGAGATCATAAAATCCACACACAGGTCCTCATTAGCAATCAAACATGAAGCAAACCAACTGCTGAACAGCAGTGACAGAAATAATAAGCATAGGAAGAAGCTGACCATGTATCAGATTATCAAAGGCTAATAACAGATTTTTGCTTCAATGTATTTTCCTAATTCATTTCCATATTCCTTGTATTTCATATTCCTGGCTAAATATAAGAGTCCTCTGCAAGGACTGGATGTGTAGAACAGTATACAATGCTTATCCTATATATGATCTATTTATTAGGAAGTAGAGTTGAGACAAAGGCTGGTCAGCTGAAACTGTCTCCAAAAACCATAGTGATAGCTTTCATAGGTTGTAGCTCATACTGGAGTTTTATGGTTACAGGAAATAACCCAAATACTCCAGAAACAGAACAGTCAGTAAAATTTACCAGTGAAATTCAAAACTATGGAGTCTGGCTGGTCACAAGCAAAGCAGTGATCAGTGCAAAAGAGCTGAACATTTGTATGTAATGAAAAAAATTGCACCTGAACCTGGTAAGCTAGAACTTTATTTTCCAGGCAACTTGCAAAACCCATCCACATTCTGAGGTGAAGTATTTAAGATGACCCATTTGACATCATGAAGAAGAAAAAGTTTGTATTTAATAAGCTTTAGTGGCATTTTTTTCAATCACAAGTCATTTCCATTTAATATAAACAGGATGAAGTTGTATTAAACTGTCAAACTGGTACCTGGAGGATAACAGCAAGGTGTTTCAATGCAAAAAGCTACCACTCACTTGATACTCTTTGAATGAAAAGGTGAATATGCTGCTGTAATAAGGACATAACAGTCATGCCAAGTCTAGAACCATCTGACAAGTTATTTTGTCTTCACAGTAAATGAAAAGTTACCAGACATACTGATTCACTTTCTCTGTTCCTCATTTTCTTCAGCCTTTTTGAGAAAACACTTAATGGTGTTGCCACTATAAATGACACCATCAGCAAACAACCAAGCTATTTGAAAATCCATATTATATTACCACTGCCAGCTCCAGAATTTGCTGACTGCATATGCAGAAAAACTGTAAACATCTGATCCCAGCTGATTAAGAGATACGAAAAACATTCCTATCACTTTGCAGCAAGCAGCCAAAAGAGCAAGTATATTTTCAACAGTTCATCCCAGCCATCAGAAGTGAAAAACAGACATTATCATTATGATTTTTTTGTCTGATCTCCCTCAAAAGGTCAGAGAAAAATGAATTTTATGAGCTTTTTTCCTGCAAAGCAATACAGAAAAGGATATTGCTTTATAAAAAGAACAGCTGACCACAGCCTATGTTAGACACAGCAGAATCACTACACCATTCAAAAAGAGTGGTGGATTAGTTTGCAATTGTTTTCCATTTCCCTTTTGTAACACAATGAAAAGCAAGTCTTCTAATCAAACCACCAACTACAACTCAACTGCATAACTATTGACATTAAACCACAGGAAATATGGTGGCAAGTATAACAGGTTCCAGTTCCCCTGCTGCATCAGGTCTCTAGGAGAGAGGAGGTCTGTTCTTGCTGACCAGGCTGCAAGATGATCAGAGATATTATTTTTCCCTGATTCAGCACTGGGAGGGCAAAAAAAGAGTCTTCTGCCAGCCTATGAGAGCATTCTTGAAAATACAGCAGATACACTGAAGCCATTCATACCCATTGCAGCCAAAACTCATGTTTAAGACAGCAGCTTTGTACTTTGGCTTAACTGAAAGAAAAGTTGTCAGAAGTTATAAAAAAGCACCCCACATGAAATCTGACAAATACTTGGAATGTAGTATGGGGGGGAAAAAAACCACAGTTAAGACCAAAAAAGTTAAGCAATTACATAGTCTTTTTTCCCCCTACAAATTATCACCTTAAAATACTGAATTAGGGAAGAAAAAAAAAGCCTGTAAGTGTTACTGGTAGTGTAACTCTCAATACTGTGCTTCAAGGGCAAAAATCTACAATAACCACAGACAACAAACACGTGATTTGATCTAGCAGCTCCTAGGATATGAATCATGGTGATTTAGATATGAGGGGAAAACAACCCTCTGCTTTACATAAAGGATGGCTTATTCAAAGTAGTTATATCAAAATGAAACACCCATCACTGTAGTATTACTTCAATCACAGATGGTTTCTCCCCCTCATAATACACAGCTTGCACAAGAGGATAATGATAATGAGACACAATGGCCAGGGAAAGCGGGGCAGGGAGAAAAGAAATAAAACTTCATCCCAAGGGGCAAGGATGGTGGTGGGGTAAATCCTGTCTTTTTCAAGACACTCTTTAAAAAAAGGAACTATTTCCACACCTCTCCCCCGCCCCTCCACCTCCCCCCACTCTTCTTGCTGGAACTTGCCTCTCTTGGGTATTTATCAAACTTCATGTCAGGACACCTTGACGTGCCCACTAAAAAATAATCTAAATTTTCCCACACAGTCAAGTCCTATTAAAGTATAAACTAAGCATTTCCATTAAAGGCACAAATCTTCCCCTCACCATACTACAACCCCACACACTCTTTTACCGCTCCAATCACCCACTCACTAGCCTCTGATGCCCGTGAGAGAAGTACACACAAGTGGACAGGGCAGTCTCCAGAAGTCTAAACTACTGATGTAATCTCTCCAGTAGCACTCTGCCCAAGAACATGTAACTTCAGTTTAGCCACTCCTGGGGCAGCACTGATAAGGTAATGTGAAATGAAGCAATCCATTTCCCAATGTAAACAGTTGTTTGGCTACACAAGGAGCAATATAAACAAATGGATCTATTTATAAATCATCATTTATGCTTGTAGAACAGGAATGTTATGTTCCAGGGCAGAAGTGACAGTATTTCCAAGAATACAGCAAAAATTCAAACAGCTGGTATCTTCTTCCATCAGCCTGCCTCGCTGACACTCTCCATTCCAATTCTATAGAAGCAATAAACACACGATGCAGGGCCTGATCTGTTTAGGAACAAGATAACCTTGATCCAGCGGGTGGGGGGATAGCCTCATTATCGTACCTATGGGTTCTTCCAACAGCTCAAAAAAAGTCAACGGTAACATCACTTCAGCTCAGGGAAGGAAAACGCGAGCCTTACTCCTACTTCTTCCACCCCTGCAACCCACAGGATCTGGTTTCTCCCCGGGCTGCACGCTCCGCTTGTACTGAGAACACTGGCTGGGGGTGGCACGCCACAGACCCCTATATCCATTATTTCGCCCTCCCCGAAGAATGGCTACTGCACACCAGGGCACAGGGCTCTTCCGAGACGTTTTCTTTCGTTTATGGAAACCCCAAGACAGAGCACACGCGGGGCTGGGGAGCCGCTGTCATTACGCCCCCACCGCGGCGCTCCGCCGGCGGCAGCGCTTCCCGCCGGCAGCCTGCGCCCCGCCGTGCCCGCCCGCAGCCGGGCACCGCTCCCGGCACAGCGCCCTGCCGGCCGGGGGCGACAGGGACACCGCGGCCGCGGGGAACGCCGGGCACAGCCCTACACGGAGAGGGGTCGCGGGTCCCCCCGCTCTCCGGCGCCGCCTCCCGCTGCCCCACCGCGGGGAGCGACGCCTTCCCACCGCCCCGGG